>JABKKP010000065.1:0-105830 GCA_013624355.1 Fusarium caatingaense | reverse complement strand
AAAAAAAAAAAAAAAAGAATTCACTGACAGATCCTACCTCTTATATTTGGTTGGAACCGCACTGCAGACCAGGTTGTGATAACTCACCGCTAAGATGTGGAGTGAGTAAGCTTAGGTTCTGCAAATTAGATCAGCTGCTCCACAAGGTGGCATGAAGGAATCGCAACCTGACCTAAAGCGCATCTACAGTTGGTTCGCAATGTTCTCCCCCGCTACATCCTGATCGCTAAGGTCGCTACTTGTAGCTCCTGAATCCTTTTTGAGGCTTAGCATTCGGAGGTTTTACTTGAAGTAGAATTTTTGGCAGGAGGATAACAAGTAGCGACATACGAGCTGCATGCAAGTTCCTTAGAAGAAGGGCAATTTACAATCGTCTTTGCGGTGGTTGCTTTTTCGGCAATGAAAATCAATCGATGACATGCCACATACCGTTCTCCTCTGCACAGCCCTCTCGTTCCGTCTGCAGTCTTATGGTGACAATGTGCGGATCGAAATCCTGACAGCATTGCTTGTATGTAGCTTTTTTTACGAACTATCCGCGTATAAGACACGTACATTTGTTTATACTTACAGGGTAACGTAATTGGTCAAGGCACATTAGTGGTCGAGAAATACAAGGGCAAAACGTTTGTCAACAATTACCTTAGAGCTGTAGTAGTAGTTGCTATACCACGAATATTTGTATCTTTGTCGAAAGACATCGCGGAATTTGCTGGCGAAATCGCTTACAGGTGTAGTTAAAAGACATGATGGCTGTGCCAGTTTCGGCGTTAAGGTGTGTAACAATCAAAGTCGTGGTTGGCCCATGCCGGGGAGCTATCCAACAATTCTATGACTTTATGATAGAAAGGAGTTCCTGTAGGGTAAAGAGGTAAAGGTAACTTTCGTGACCCCTGCAAGAAAGGGAGAAGTCTATTGGTAGCCTCTGCTCATCACCTACTACAATTATTAGCGTAGAATTGCACCAAATGAAGGTATTATGGCCGTGATAACCAACTCATGAGTGTTACAGGGAATGGAACTGGTTCTTTTCATATATTAATACTGACTTAAGTCTCTAAAAGTATGGACTGACTCTTGCAATATTTATTGTTTCAACCCTCTTGACGACTACAACGCCAAGATGTAACCAGTCAAACAAGACAGTACCGTAAAGTAGGTTAAGCCTCTCTTAACATCGAGGTAAGTCGCGCCGCTCGGTGGAAACTCACTCTCAGGAACACGGCTCCCTTCCGAGATGTTCTTGGTAGCTAGGCAGGCGATCTCTGCGGCATCATTCTTATTTCCTGGGAGCCGCGCTGTGATAAGGACCGGAATTGGTTGTCGGACAAGCAAGTCATATGAATCAAGGAACTCCTCTTCTGCAGCAGGAAGCAACTTTCCTTGCCACATTACACTCTGCGTCTGATAGTCGTCTGGAACATTGACTTGTGGTAGGCCATTGAATGTGCAATCTTGCTGCGTGAGATTGAATGGTTTGGCTGTCGCGCTATGTCAGTACTCTCCATCTATGGTGGCCAGTGGGCAAGAGAAGACATACTTGTCCATAGCCTTATTGGTCGGCCGCAGGCTTCGTTGACGTCGACGTCAGGGCAGTCCCCGTCACGTGGTCTTGGTGCGCTTCGCAACGCTTCCTGACACTCCTCACTGAGTATCCCGTCGCAGGTCGCGTTGCTATCTCCGGATTCTGAGTCTGAAGTCGCATTCACGGGGTCCATTTCGTAGTAGCACAGTTCAATCTCTTTGCCTCTCGTCGTTTCGGGGAATGATTCTGGCACGCTGAGCCACACGGCAGGCTCACCATAAGAGGAGACATCCTTGACGGTAGTGGTGTTCCTGGCAAGGCGAAATCGAAATGTCATGGATAAGTGCCATTCTTCTTGCTCTAGAAGGGAAAAAGGTGTTGTGCCAGTAGCGTTGAACGAAACATTACCCTCGGCGAGATCTTCAGTTACTGGCGAGCATTGCGTATCGGAGCTGCTGCCGTTGTTTTGGGCCGCGACAGGGAATCCAAAGTAGACTGAAGACGCTGTGAGGAGATGGCTAAAGAACCTCATGATGGCAAAAAGTTTGATGAGTCGTTGCTTCCTACAGAGAAAAGACAGATATAACCTTGTATTTATGTGTGAATGAGTCAGGGCCCTGCCTATCGATCGATTTTCGATCGACTTATCGATCATGGCGCCACGAACTACCTATAGCTTCTCAATTGAAATTGAACGCATTTACCGCAAGTTCACTGCGCTTGGCAGCTGGTGTTTATCCAGTTGGAATGCGAAAAGATATTCAGAACCCATTGATTTTTACCCCATGACGTCAGAGCCAAGTTTTATCTGTCATCGCCAAGACGCAGGATTGCTTGGCTACAAATTTAACTGGTACAGAGGCCCTACTCACTGGCCATCACGGTTCTCAAAGGTCTAGAAGGAACGCACCCTTGACAGTGTACTCTTTCAAAAACAAGACTTAGTCAGGCCCGGGCGCGCTTGGGATACGCAATGACGCACAGAATAACGCTCAGAGACGGTTCACAATACCCCCAGGGAGCTTAGATTTAATTTGTCTTAAGCCTGCTTTGCGACAGCAGGGCGACCGGAGTCTCATTTCAATATCGATAACGGCGATTGATCGTTTACATGCGGACACGCTAACATATACCTCGGCGGCTCAAGGGCCGATGGACAAGACGAGAATGGGTCAGCAAATGTAAAAGTTCGTATTTGGTTCCGGGAATGATGACGACTAGGGCGACGTTCATGACATGATATGAGATGAAGCTAGAGTCTAATGAGGCTTGAAAGACTAAGGCATTCGCCTGAATATTGCGGCTTGAGCGTGTTATGGTTACTTTCTTTCGGTAAACCTCCATGTCCTTGTGGGAACAAAAAGATTGTCTGGCTGGTTAGCAACAGACAACTTTCTCCAACTGCTCGTTTGCCGCAATCAAGGGGGAGAAATGGCCAATCTTGTGGTCTTATTCTTGTCGCCCAATCACAGGATTAGTCCCCGGAGACGAAAGTACTCTCTAAGCATCGAATCCAAGTATTCTTTTGGATAACGATCATGTCGGAAAGTCAGCCTTTAACAACAGCCAAGCATAAGCAAAACAGCAATACCAGGCAAGTCAGATTTTTGGTCGTCGTCAATTTTGTTATCCCTCAATACACATGCATCTCGTATAGCCAGTACCTAACAGCCATCCACATGTTTTCCAAGTACGACATGGGTCTGCATTTAAGGGAAAGCGGTAATCTTAGTTTATACAAAGTTTTCCCTCACTTTCCAAACGGCTTCATATCATTAGACCAGCTCTGAACATCCGTGCCACCCAGGTCAACACACTCTCCAACATTGGATACAATAAGGACCACCTTGCCAGTACAGTCAGGCCTGGTCCATCCTGCAAAGAAATGTTTGCTAACCTCTCCTACCACCATAGTGGCAGAGCCGGTTCTAGGGACGGGCCTATTGATGCAGTTGCCCCTAGAGCCTAGGTAGGCGTATCTGGTTCCAGTTCCGCTACAATTGGCAGAGTCGGCATACATGCGGCCATAGAACTCGATTGGCTTATCGGGGACGCCTTGGGGCGAGGCAGAGGCAAAACTCGAAAGGGCGAGCGTGATGAAAGTAGAAATAGCATGCATGATGATAAAAAGGGTTGGTGTTGGATTTTCGATAGTTGGTTGTTTGAAAGTGTCTCAACACTTCTTTATCCACGATGTGCTTGGGAACCTTCTGCTTTATTCAACTGAACTGGCAAACTTGTGCTCTTTATAGACCACATGCAGATTGTTATGACCCTTAAAGTCTTCCAACTCATTGCTGGGATAATTCCCTCAAAGTCTCACTGCTTATTGGCTGATTATGAATGCAAGAGGCCGTTCTTGGGTTGAAGGATTCGGTGGTATGGTCTGATGGCGAGAAGGATTGCCTCGGTCTTCCTTCAACAAGGTTAATATTCCGTCGCGACAATCCTCTATGCAAACCGAAGACACGTACTCTAGCCTTTGACTCTAGAAGCCGGTCTTCAAATGAGGGGTGCATGGCACGATCCTTTTACATTTCTTTAATATTATTTTGAAGAAGCGCCATAGAAGGTTCTACAATAGTTTCATAAGCGCTAATACTTGTTTTCTCGATAGTAATTAATATTAGGGCATTTACAAAAATGCAAACTGATGATTTCATGCGTCGGTTATATACGAGAGCCCGAAATTATTTCGCTGTCGCATTACGTGACAGAATGACCGCGCGATAATCGATAGCCATCTGCTTAGATCTCTAGAATAGTCCACTTACGACTAATTTATTATTTGCCGATAAATGAACAACACCTCAAAGTCCCGGCTGACCTTATCAACGGCCATTCTTTTGGTTCCACATAGAGCAACGTCTAACTCTATCATGGGCTCACATTACACCCAGCTCACATCGTCCAGGTCCACCACGACCCTCAACACTTGTCATCTTTCCACTGCGATTCTTTCCAGCATAAAAGGCCTACACGAGACTGCTCGGTAGTATGGAAGCATTCTTAGCTCGGCTACAGATGCCGTAATTGCTATTATGCGAGACGGTGATATGCTCAGCATTCTCAACATAAGTTGACAAGGTTTCCGCAGAAAGCCGTACCTTGCGATTTCAAACGCTGAAGACGTAGAAAGAAGATGAGCAATCAAATCCAATACGACCAGATGCTGTGCAAGTTATTTCTATGCTAATTGGGATGGAGTTTTTGCCTTACTCAGAATCAAAGTCTTGCTCACTGTATAGAAATAGTTCTGTGTTTAAAATGTATCCCCAAAGTATATAAAAAGGGGAGATGACTATCGAAATACGCTATATAAGCAAACGATATAGCATTTTCCCAACTTTTATCAGGGACGTGCTGTTCTATTTCTGGGTGTTTCTCTGTTCTAAGTCAGAGGTGCTGAAAGTCCTTCGCATACTATCGGGTTTGTTGTTCTTAAAGGCTTAGGCAGATAGCCCATAAAGAGAGGTGAGATATTTCCGCATACAAGTACAAAACGGCACATCCAGATAAACGCAAGTAATGGAACGTTAGGCAACATCGTGACGGAATATACCTAAAAAATTATAAGAAACCGTGGAGCACAGATCAACGAAGGGAGGCAAGCAGGTAGAAAATTCCAGCCAGGTTTTGTTTAAACGATAGGGGCCTGCCCAATTTCAATCTGTGTCTCGTAATTATGCGTTTGGTTCCGAGTAGAAAAATACTGCTTTCATGATCTGGATGTGATGTGGGCTCTGAGTTTGGGGGCTGGGTAGGGATGTGACAAGCAAGTCACGCCATTAATTTAAAAGGATTGTTGCAAGCTGAAAAGCTCCTCCTTCCTTAGAGCATAGGTTGGAAATTAAAATCACATTTATGTTCAAAGAGCGCAGGACAGTTATCATGTTCTAATACAAGCAAGATGCAAACAGGGAGAATTAAGCCGGTTTCACGACGAGACTGTCAGGTGTCTGGTCTTACAGGTATTAATTCTAGATGGTTGAACGTTCTACACCGAAAGCAAAGACTCAATATGATAAAAGTCCGATTCTAAATGGTCAGATCATCTGTCGGAAAAAGATGTCGAGGTACAGTACAAAAAGAATGTCATATGATATTTGTGATATCGCTGCCTCTCTTGCTAAATCCCATCTGTATGCTATTGAGAGTTCAGGTCAATTGGTGGAACTCATGTAATCCAGATCCAACAATTTCCGTCTTATCTGTCGCAGGCAGGGTGATCTTAGCCTTGGTGTTGGGTGGAATTCTCACTTTCAGATGGAATCCCGCATCCGTCAAGTTCCAATCCGTCGAAACTGTACCATATCCAGTGACAAGCTTCGCGCTTGCATGTGTAATATTCCCTCCTGGAATCGGCGCAATGGAGATTACCTTGTACCCTGGCTCGAGGGGCGCAATTCCCCCAATGACTTGATGCATCCAGTTCGCGACAGACCCAAAAGAGTAATGATTGAAACTCGTCATCTCGCCTGGATTGACGGTGCCGTTCAGCAAAAGACTGTCCCATCTTTCCCAGGTCGTTGTACCACCCATGACGACTTGATATAACCATGACGGGACCTTTTCCTGAAGGAGCATTCGGTAGAAATCGTCCGTGGCATTGGCATCCTTCAGAGCGAAGCCAAGAGGCGAAGTACCTGCGAATCCAGTGCCGACAAGATAGTCATTCTCTCGAACGATCTCGCGCAATGTTTCCGCTGCCTTCTGTCTTTGTCCTTCATCCTTGAAGAGATTGAAGCCCACAGACAATGCGTAAGCGGTTTGGGTCCTATTTGCCAACTCTCCATCCGTTGCCCAAGCCTTCTGGAACTCACGCTTGAGGTCCAAATGTTGTGCCTTATATTTGTCAACCAGGTCCAACTTCTCAAGCGCAGTAACAATATGGGTAAGGATCTCAGTCATCTTAACGAGGTACGCATCTGACACGAGAAACTTGCTAGTCGTTGCACCTCCGGGATCATCAGACGGGGCAAGGGGGTCTAGCCAATCCCCAAACTGGAAAGTGCTGCGATTCCATAACCCGACTTCATTTCTCGGAATGCCTTTATCTATCCAGCCTTGAGACTGAGGGAGATGTTCCTGCAAAAGTCCTTCGTCGCCAAATGCTTGATAGATGTTCCATGGGTTAGAGACTACGACGTCTCCCCACACTGAAGCAGGAGCTGGCGATGTCCCAAACGTCGAGGGAACGGTAGGGACGAAGAACGGGGCAATCATGCTGTCATTAATCGACATTTCAAACCACACATCCTTGTGCCAACTCTTCCAGAATGATGCTGTGTCAAAGAGATAGTTGGACGTTGGGCAAAAAGCATGGGCGTCTCCAGTCCATCCAAGACGTTCATCACGCTGAGGACAGTCTGTAGGGATGGAAAGGAAGTTTCCCTTCATCGACCAGCGAACGTTGGAATGGAATTTGTTCAATAGTTCATGTGAACAGTTGAAGTAGCCCGTTTCCTCCATATCAGTATGGACAACAATCGCCGTAACACTGTTCTCATCCAACAATGTTTCCTCGGGCCATCCGTCAATCTGAGCATAGCGGAACCCGTGAAAGGTAAACTTTGGCTCCCACTCGAGCGGGCCCTGCCCGCCTAGCTTGACTGTATCTTTGGCCATGGCTTTTCGAAGCGGTCGGAGCGCCAGTTCCCCGTCTTCTAGAACTTCTGCATGCTTCAATGTGATAGTTGTGTTTGCAGGCCCGTCAACCTTCAATCGTAGCCAACCGACCAGGTTTTGGCCAAAGTCGACAAGCTGCTTCCCAGATCGTGACTTGAAGAATTCTTTTGGTTTGACCTCTTGAATTCGTCTGGTAGGAGGCTGATCTGGCGGGACGAGTACTCCGTCGAGTGATGGAAGGACGCAAGTATCATACCAGGATGTGTCAATGAATCCGGGCTCTGACCATCCTTTAATCTCAGTTTCAAGATTGCCGTCATAATGCTCTCCATCATAGATCTCTCCCTCAACAACTGGTCCGAATCCTGACTTCCAGGTCGTATCGGTATAAACCTTGGATACAGTGCCATTCCTCGACTTGATATGGAGCTGCGCTAAGACACCTGTTGAGTTCCCGTAAATATTTCTCTGTCCTCCGCCAAACCCTAAGCGTCCAGCATACCACCCTTCACCAACCAGTGCTCCAATCGCATTTGCGCCGGGAGTAATAAGGTCAGTAACGTCATACGTGTCATAGATGTGACGGTGATGGTACGACTGCCACCCTGGAGCTAAGACGTGATCACCGACTCGCCTCCCGTTGATTTCGGCTTCGTAGATACCTAACGCGGTAATATATAGCCTCGCCGATTCGAAACTATCAGGTACTGCGAAGTCCTTTCTGAAGTAGACAGGCCTTTTCGGTTCGCTCACGTTGACCTTGATGGTTGAAGCAATGGGTGTGACATTCTCCCAGCTTTTCTTGGAGAGACCTGTTTCGACAGACACCCAATCGGACCAGGGTGTTGAGGAACGATTCCCATGCGCGCGAACCCTAAGGTGTGCAAGTTCGGCTTCTTCTAGGGGCGCGTCGGGCCACGGAAGGTAAAGTGAATCGGAAGAATTGAAAGAAAAGGATTTGGACTCATCCTTGATACTCCGAGTAACTTCAATGTCGTATGAGCTCTGTTCCCAGTTCGCAACGTCACCATCAAATCTCCAAGAGATTCGCGGTTCAGTCTCGGCAATCCCCAGGGCAGTACGGTAATGCTCAAACGAGACTCGGGAAATTGTCAAAGCCATATTGAACGTTGGCTTAGATACTGGAGAACATGATCGAACTTAAAGAACAAGAGAGGTGTATTTATAGATTTAAGAACAAAACTACTGCAATATGACTTGTCACGATCGAGTCTGTCTGTAGTATTACCGATATTAACTGCCGTACCAGATCATCGATCGAATTACTATCTTGATCCTCCTCGCTCATAGATGTACCGAGAATTGGAAGTTGTATCGGGCATTAGGATGCGGGGAAGACCCCGGTCACCACTACAAGGGATCGTACCTAGTTAGAACGTCAGTCACCCCGCAATTGGCCACCCTAACGGAACACAGTCTTATTGTGGATACCTCCAAAGATGGCAAGTTCATAGATCGAGCATCAAACCAGCTGTTGACAAAGTCTCTTGAGCGGAGAGTACACTAATGTGCTGTCCTCAATAAGTTATGTCTACGGGTGCTCTATTCTGCTACCTGTTGTGGATAAGATAAAGAAACGAAGACTATAATTGCAAACCGCTCTATGGAGAAGAATAAACAGCCTCCGAACAATGGTTAACTTATGTTCTCCGGCCTTCGACGCAATTGTGTTGGACCGTATACTGTCAATAACCTTTGGGGTGTGTTTCCAATTATTTCCCTGCTGTGCATTCCCTGCGGCTCTGTGCTTACCCAAGTTGTAGTCTCAATCCATGAGTCCTTCCCAGTGCTTCTCAGTTAATCTGAAATAGAGGGCTACTAAGCAAATCAACGTGAATGCGCTCATAGCCATTTCCAGGTCGGCTACTCGCACTGATTTGACCGTCTGATCCCATGCGAGGAATATCGGCAATGAGAGGTTCTATCCATTCAGACATCAAGTCAACCGCCCGTAGGCGATGTTCCGGCGTTGTGGTAGCTAACAGCACGTTTTGGATCGTCGTTAAAGCACCACCCCAGGTATCGTCACAATTGATGACCATATCGAGAGCAACAGCGACGTCGCGAATGGTACGAGCCTTAGTAAGTCCACCAACTCGAGATGGCTTGATGTTCACACCTGTAATGCCACCTGCGTGAGCTGCGAACAGATCTGCAACCGTGATGATGCTCTCATCTAGCATGACTGGCAACCCTGTTCTGCGACCGACTTCTGCGCAGTCTGACAGAGTGCGGCACGGTTGCTCAAGCCCTACAGTGATGTCTTGTCCAATAGCCCGAGCAAAGGTCAGGGCTTGGTCCTTGGTCCAACCGCCATTTGCATCAACCCAAATGATAACATGGTCGGGCAGAGCGGCACGGACTGCTTTGACTCGCTTTGCATCAGAAACAGGATCATCGCCTGCCTTCAGCTGCATCCTGACAGCGCCCTTTGCCAATTCATCTTGTGCTTGTTTGACAGCGGCACCAGGCTCTCGGATCCCAATGACAGAGAAGGCTTTTGGACTTTCAGTGAGGCGGCCACCGAGCAAAACCGCTGTCGGCAATCCTAACGACTTCCCAAGGATATCCCAGCACGCCATGTCAATCACAGCCTTTGCCGCATATGCTCCCATCATGGCCCGATCCATGACATTGCAAATGGCTGGGGGAGATCTAGGGTCCAGACCAATGAGTTGTGGACTGAGCTCCTGGATGGCTGCAAGTTCCCCGGCATACGAGCTTGCAAGATAGTCACTGCCAAGAGGTGCTGTCTCAGCCCAACCCTCAAAACAATCATCAGAACGGATCCGAATAATGATTGACTTGTGGCCCTTGGCTAAGCGGCCGTGAGACATGGAGTATGTGCCATAGCGATAGTTGGCGTCGTAGGTAAACACAGTTATATCTTGGATCTGCATTGTGACAACGGAAAATGAGCTTGAAATCTGGATAAGCCGTTTCTGGACATATCTCTCGAAAGACCGTTCATATAAGTATTTTGATGCTCGTAAGTCTTGAAAGCAGTGGGAAATATCTTGTGGAGACGGTGCATCGCGCTGCGCGGATAGCATAGCCGGTGGTGTAGTCCTTCCAGAGCTGTGCGGGTAGTGTAGCCGATGGCGACGCCTTTTCCAGATGGGTTAAAATAACGTTACCCAAACCAACATCAAATAGCGCTGAGAACGGCGCATCGCCGTGTTAATACAGGTTCATTGACTCTATATTGAAACATTTACCCGGCATCATATACCGACATCAACAGTGCAGGAGATGGACCTCTGGTCTTACAAGACGTTTAGCATGCTGACATTTATCCAGTCATTTATCGCCCTTCCAAAATCTCCAGCTTTCAAAAAAGGCAATGCTGGACCACCTGATTAAAGTCTGGCAAAATTTTATAATTATAACGCCCAAAGGTGCGAGTACCCTGCTGTCTCTCCACGCTTCCTGGTATAGTAGTTGGTGTACCCTACTTCCCCAAATTGCTTAACAGCAGCCTCGCCACCAGTAGGATCGACTCAAACCCTTTTCGCTGCATAAATACTAATGGTGAGATCTTTGGCGATCGAAGCCAGTGCAAATGTTCTCTTGTAACTCCAGCAGGTAACCTAAATATTTACCATAGTTGGCCTGTGTACTGAGATGACTTCGACGTTTTATCGAAATTTAGCTGTTGGTTCTCGATTTTACAAACTCGAGTCAGTGACCCTGTTAGTTCATTGGAATCTGCATGTTTCAATGGAATCATACGGAGATCTAGCAGCAATTGGTGGTAGTCACTGTGTCTCAGTTTGGCTAATCGGCCCTAATCTTTCAACACAGCCAAAAGCAACTTCCCGCAATTGTGACAAAAGGAACCACGACAGCCCTACATCCTCTTGCACACATCATCTAACTCCGCATCCCCAGTGACTAATGCTTACGAGTGACATACCTTGTTGATGCTCTTTCTGATAATCTTTCTTCGGCAGTCATGTTAACTTTTTTGTTCCTGACGATTCTCGTCAGTGGAACGCTGTGTATGGACTTTTCCTATGGCGGCAACTTCACGGATCCACCGGACCGTCTCAGACCGGGCAATGACGTATTTTCTCTAGCGAAAGGTGCGCGATCGGACTGTATTCTATAAGTCAGATCTATAAGCGCTCTTGTGAAGAGATGGTGAATTGAGGTGGTAGCTACTTCTGTCTCGAGGACGTAGCCGATGACTACACATCCGACTGTTGGGAGTTGGCAACTGTAGTGGGTGCTACCCCTGAAGTAAGTTTTAAGTCTCTCCTGGAGGTTGGCTCTCGCTGACATCATTTCGTCCTATAGAAACTCATTCTGTGGAATCCGTCTCTGGCAGAGCCTAACGGGACTTCGGAAGTTCCTGAGGATCTCACTGCTATTCTGACGACCCTGGACAGAGGCTTTGTTACAGTCATACCAGTGTTCACATAGCTATGCATCCTCGTCCCAAGTAAATCTTATTGTGTGGTTCTATCTTCGGCTACTACTTGTAAGTCATTATGTATTGCCTATGTTAAATATTAGCAACTGTTTTCTGACATTCAAAACCTCCGATAGCCTCAAATGCCTATAAGGAGCAACCGCCCACACTTCGCGCCGCCGATGGGATATCCGGCTTTACCATGTGGCTTGACGTTCCTAAGGGCATCAGTTGCGGTGGCCTAACGATAATGAATAATCTGCAGTTTGGTGAGTTCTATGAGATGAATCCAAGTGTTAGCGCACGTAGTTTGGTAGTGATCGGATTGAACTCTTGCAGATCCACACATCCGGGCGGGTGGGATCTTGGTATCCCTGAATGGGACAGCTCTGAATCAGGCTTCTTAAAATTTCCACTCAGCCACCTAGAGTTTTAGAAGAAATAAAATTTTGGAAGAGGGGGAAAATCAGGGACACTGGTTCGTGCTAAAAGGTTGATCTGGTCATATCCATCAGTGTGACGATCTCAAACACAATGTACATAAGAGGAACCGGCTGCAACATTGCGTTCTTACGAGTCCAGAACATAATGACTCTCGGGAATCTAGTTTTCTCTTGAAACGTTATTTATTTTGCTTTCTTTTTCTGTTGCGTGATAATTATCGTTGTCTTCACAAGGCCTTGACCCTCAACAGGGTAGATTAGCAAGGTTGGAAAAAGCCCGCGGATGTGGCAACATTGCCGACAACGCCAGTGACATATCAGGACGTCAGTGGGTTCCCAGCACGAAAGAATCCACTCCTGAATCAAAATGGAATTGCCCCAGCCGTCTAGATAATCAGACAACTAATACCGCCTTCTACATTTTCATTGCCCCTATAACTGATATTAACAGCCGGTGAGATTTTCTACCATCTGGACAGTGATAGTAAATGAAATGTACTGCAGGTCATTATCATAGTTCTGTCCAAGAACCAAACGGCATCACCGATGCTATAGCCAACTTGATACCATGACGAGAAGTAATGCGTTTTTATATCCGTCTTCATCAACAGGAACAATGATGTGGTTTCTAAAGTAAAAACGTTTCATCGCTTCCTCGGATAATGGGACCAAGAGAACCCGAGATTCCGAGCCTGGACACCCTAAAGTAGAAAAAGGTAAACCCGAGAGTTTCCTTGTTATCGTCCGAGTCTCGGGAGAGGAACCCGACCCCTGCTTCGGGTAAGGAGAAGGACCAGCCGATCCATGTAAATTTACTTTGTCGTGTTCGCGAGATCGACACTTCTTAGAGGACCGGAAACTATTGAAGTTAGAGCAACGCCTCTTTTGCGATGGAGGGTCAGTCTCTTTGAATTTGCACAACAGACATATGTTGGTAAACTTATGGTTATGGTGTTGGAGAAATGCGGGGACGATCTGAAGGGATAGGACGACGTTGTTTAAACCCGATTCATTTCATGGAAATGGCCACTGCTACCTATCTATGGTTACTTTATGTACCGGCAGAGTTGGGATTAGGAACTGCCATTTTGTCTATGAACCGAGGTCCAAAGATGAGAACACAAGCTTGTGTCTGCCTTTCTTATCATTTGTACAGTAAGTTCTTTTTCAGGGTGAGACTCGGCTGGGATCCCGGTGGGGTTAGTGAGAACAGCCAGAAACTGGGAGGTGGCTGTGTGGACTTGCTCGGGTACTTGATCTTTTTTGAGACTAGTTCTATCTTTCTATGAATTGTATCAGTGGATGGCGAAGGGTCCGTAACGTCTGACATTCCCGCGTATCCACACTCTTATCAGAGATCGCCATTGTGGAAACATGTGTTAACTGGGATGAAGATAAGCTAAACAACAATAACAGGGGAAGCAACGAGATGAGCATCTTTGCATTACAAGATCGTCCATGTTTTCCTATGATTTAAGCTCTTTGAAGCCTCCACTGTGCGAGGGTGGGAGGCTGTCAACCTCGATGGAACCTGGGGCTGGTTGCCCATCGACCGAAAAGCCTGGCTCCTGAACCTGGGGTAAATGTGGAGGATGCGGGGATGGTGCATGCTATAACTGCGGGGGTGGACACCCATTCGATAAACTACTCGCTCTTCCAACTTAATATCCTTGGATGTGAGCCATACAGGCGCTAAGGGGAGTCCGGGGCTATAGCAACGTTAGAATGTGGCTGCACTGGGCGAGGGATTAAGAACACGAGGCAGTGATGTGCGTATATAAACTCATGTGAATCCCAAGTCCAATTCCTTCCTTGTCTTTGGCCGAGTTCTTCACCTCTCCCCTCCCCAAATCCCTTCCCCTACACTCTCCTCTAGAGCTCATTCTTCCATTCTTCCCTTTTTTTGATAGGATTATTTGACCAGAACATTCTATCACCCCTTTGCCCTTCATCATGGCTTTCAACGATAACAAGCGCGGCGAGACTTCGAGTCTCCATGATGAGAAAGTCGAGAAAACGCAGTCCGGCACAGGCAGTGTTATGCAGGGCACAGTTACACACACCTCACAACTTCATCGCAACCTTGGCAACCGTCAAATCCAACTCATTGCCATCGGTGGTTCGGTCGGAACCGCTGTCTTTGTCTCCATTGGTACAGGTCTTGCCCATGGTGGCCCAGGCAGTCTCTTCCTGGCTTACACTATCTACTCCTGCATGGTTGGTCTTGTTAATAACTGTATGGCTGAAATGGCTGTCTATCACCCTGTCTCTGGTGCATTCATCAGAATGGCTGGTCACTGGGTGGATGAGTCCTTTGGATTTATGGTCGGCTGGAACTTCTTCCTCTACGAAGCTCTCCTAGTACCCTTTGAAATCTCGGCGTTGAATCTCGTACTTAAGTTTTGGCGAGATGACATACCTGTCGCTGCTGTTGTTGCGATTTGTATAGTGCTTTATGGGTGAGCCGAGCCTATTGAATCCTGCCATTGATCTTTGACACAAATACTAACAATCCTTTCTCCACAGTCTCATCAACGTCGGTGCTGTTAAATGGTTCGGCGAAGCGGAATTCTGGCTCTCGATCGGAAAAGTTATCCTCTTCTTCATCGTCTTCTTCTTCACATTTATCACCATGGTCGGTGGCAACCCCCAGAAGGACGCATATGGCTTCCGGTACTGGAAAAACCCAGGCTCTTTTGCAGAACATATCACGGCAGGCGATCTAGGGCGATTTGAAGGTTTCTTAGGTTCTCTCTGGATAGCCGCCTTCACTTGTGTTGGTCCTGAATACGTCTCTATGATTGCTGGCGAGGCCAAGTTGCCTCGTGTCTATATCAAGAACGCTTTCAAGACCACTTACATCCGGTTCGGAATCTTCTTTATCCTCTCATCTCTTTGCGTTGGCATCATCATTCCTTACGATGACCCTACCCTTGTTAGTGTTACCGGCGGAGGTGAGGGTGCTGGTACCGGGGCTGCCTCTCCTTATGTTATTGCCATGGGTAATCTCGGCATTGGAGTCCTGCCCCACATCGTTAATGGCCTTCTTGTCTCAAGTATCTTCTCCGCCGGTAACGCCCTGACTTACTACGGCACTCGGTCTCTCTATGGCCTAGCTCTTGAAGGCCAAGCTCCCAGGTTCCTACTCAAGTGCACATCTTTCGGTCTGCCTATCTACTGTCTTGTAATTGTTATGCTCTTCCCCTTCCTGGCCTTCCTCGCTGTCTCCAATGACTCAGCTGTTGTCCTTACCTGGCTTACCAACATCATCACCGCCGCTCAGATCATCGACCACATTGTCATCTCTATTACATACATCTTCTTTTATCGGGCGTGTAAGGCACAGGCCATTGACCGCAAGACCTTGCCTTATTGCGGCTGGTTTCAACCCTACAGCGCCTGGATCTCGGCTGCCTTCCTGATATGTGTTGTCTTCTGCTACGGATACACTACTTTCCTGCCTGGAAACTTCACTCCAGATGGCTTTTTTACCTACTATACTATGTTGATCATCGCGCCTATTACTTTCTTTGGCTGGAAGTTTACGAAGAAGACAAAGTTTATTAAACCATCCGAGGCTGACCTTGTTTGGGAGAGACCCCAGATCGATGCTTATGAGGCTGCTTTTGAAGAGGTCCCTGTCGGTTTCTGGACGGAAATTCTCCAGTTGTTTGGCTTCAAGAGACATAAGTCAAATGCTACAGCATAAAAGCATGTAAATCCTTCACTGCAATAGGACGAGGTAGCATTCAGAATTTATATTTATATATTCGCTTATACCTAAAGAGATGTAAGATACCACCGTTACCCACGCAGTACATGTTGACTCCGGCGTTGTTTTGAAATCTGGCCGTTGGCTGTTGATCTTTACCCAACCCTGTCACTCTGTCACCCTGTCGTTCCTCTGGACCCTGCAGGGTGAAGCTCTCAAGATTCTGTGGGCCGATATCGACGGCAACATCAACGGGAGACCACCACTGGATGACTTGTTTACAGGAAGAAGCCTCGACAATGCCACATCTTCTTTCACTAGCGAAGAAGAGTTGATAAATTCAGTCATTTGGATTTACGCATTGGAGACTGGAGACCGTGCGGCTCACAAGGTGCGGTAATACGAGGATGTTTTGCTAATTGTTACCTGCAGCAATGAGCCTCCTGTCCTTACACATAATAACTTGCAGAGAAAATATTATTGTGTAGGATGACAGGACTCTTATAATTGTTGATTCGGAGTATCCGTCCTGGTATCCCAATTACAGAGAATACTCGATACCTATGTTTGCTGATGGTGGCTGGAGGGATGACTGGGATAGATACTTACGCATGGTTTTGGATGAATATTCTAACGAGGCACCGTGGACATTCACTCTCAAGCTGGGGTTGTGGAGTTAAGGTAGCGAGACTCGGGGTTATAAGCTTCATGTATCCATTTTCGTCAGGTCCTTAATCAATGGAGCCGAAAGTATGCTGAGATTGTTGATCGACCTGTTGTTTTGATTATTCCGAAGTAGTTCTCTAATTTCTGACGATCTTATCGAAAGTCACCCCTCAAATGGCCGAACAAAGGCTGGGTCGAACTCATCATATTCCATGCCAGTCCCAGAAGTAATCATAGCCCATGATCCTCCGCTTCCATCAACGCCAAAAGGTTGAGGACCATTGTTATAAAGGTAGTCATTGACTTCCTTATCCAAGCATATGTAACGACCAATGTCTTGGTTGGATCGGACGAGTATGCGAACTTTGACCCTTTGATTGGCGGGGCGATGTTTCCATCCCAGCTTATCGCGAATATCAGCGAGGATCCCAGCATGATTACCTGTACCCTTAATGACAGAAAGAAAGCTCAACTCGATGGATTGAAGTGTAGGCGGCAGCTTGCCGAGGACAGATATCAGCTCCTCCTGGGTCACCTGCATTCCAGATAGGCCGAAGTGTTTTAGTGTCTTGCCAGTCGACCACTCGTTAATGGGGAATATATCGAAAAGCGATACAGTATCCACTACTGGACTAGCCCAGCAATGTTGATCGACTGGATAGTCAGTCTGAAAGGTTACTTCTTCAAGACCAGAAGACTTAGCCAAAGCAGTTCGGACTTTTCCTTTCTTCACAAAGTTCCAATCTTCGGCGTCTTGGTTTGATAGCCATCCCATGAGCACTGATAACGTAATTCGTTTTAACCCTGGTCGTTCCAGTATCTGACAGAGGTTATCGTACTCTTCATTTGGCTGGTCAAAGATGTAATGGTTAATGCCGGTCGGAAGCTGATGATTATCAAATGACAGCTCGGGGACGTTGCAAGAAATTTCCAGGTCTGCAAGCAGCCGTGACATGATCTGAAACCCTCGCCATTTTCTCTTTTCATCTTCGTCTTCCCAAGGCTGGGACCTCCCTGGTACATAGATACCGATAGCGTAAGTCCACCCTCTGGGGATCGGGTAAACGAAACCACATGGAAATGCGCGAATCATTGGGGTTTCGTATAGGGGGAAGAAAAGAAAGCCATGTGCTGCCGGGGTAACAGTGACTTTGATAAGATGTGGGAACCGTGATTCTTGCAAAGCATATCGAACGGCCTCCTCGTCAGCTCGGGTCTCCAGAACATCAGTCTGCTCCTCAACAAGTCGCTCGTGGTACGAAAGTGCTCTGCCTGATGGCATAAGGTTGTCAAGCAAGCTTTGCTGCTCATTACCATCCGCTTTATCCACGAGCCGTGACTCCGCGTCTTCGATTGCTTCCCTGCAGCCTCGTTGGAACCTTGACTGACCTTGATAATCGTTGTCATCGGAACTATCTTCATCAGAGCCATAGTCGTCATCCGAATCATTCCCACTACTTCGCGCGGATTGAAGAGTAGCATCGTCCCAGATGAGTTCCTTGACCTGCTGTCTGAAAGTCTCATGGTTTGCGATTGCAAGGAAGACTTCGACATTAAGCGGATTTGCCGAAATAAAAACACGATTGAACCGTAAGGGCGCGTGACGATTGAGATAGCGACATGTTAAACGCAGGTTCTTAATGTCGCGGTTGGGGAGAAAGCCAAATATGCTATTGGCCAGCTCATTGGGTATTGTCTGGAACACAGAACTTTTGTCGTTGGTTGCGGCCATAATAATAGGTAGCGGCATGTAAGGAAAATAACAGAAACGCAGCGCAGCTGCCGCAAATTTAAGTAGAAACAGAAGAGACCATTACAGTGCTAAGACTGTATATTACACATTACAGATAAGTCACTAGCGTTAGCATTTGTTTCTAAAGTGGATTCTCTCACTGTACAGTAACGCTATATACCCTGTAAGACTTGCTCGGAGGTTCGGGCCAAGCTCATCCCTACTCTATTGGGATTTAAAACAAGGTCTGGCAAGAAATATTTAGACTCGGTGAAGTAATTACATAGTACTAGAAAACGGTCTAATTGTAATCCCAGATATTTATGTCTAACAACTAAAAGCTTTACAACCTGTTTACATTTTTACTTCTTTCTTATGATCGTGGGACCACGGGAAAAATATCTGTGGCAACTAGTATGTAACGTTCGATATGGTGCAATTTTCTATTTCGTGTTTTCTGCCGCTCCACCGCGTCCCTGAAGTGTCTCAATTCTGGTGTTTCGGTATTCTTTCAAAGTCGGGGTCGAACTTGTCTAATATAATACCGGTACCTGGCGGAAGAAATGGGCGTCTAGATCTCTCGACAAATTGGAAGGGCATCGGACCATCTTCATAAACGTACTCTTCAACTACCTTATCCAGGCACAAATAGCGACCATCATATTCTCGTTTTTGTTTAGAAAAGTGGATTTTGATTCTCTGGCCAATGGGTCGGTGTCGCCAATTCAGTTTGTCTCGCATATCTGTCAAGAGGCTGGCATAATTTTCATCGCCAGCCATTGCGAGGGAGCTTAAGTCGACAGACTCTAGTGTTGACGGAAGCTTGGCGAGAAAGGAAATGAGGTCATCTTGGGTAACCAGTATTCCGTGAAGTCCAAAATGTTTTAACTTTCCTGTGGACCACATATCGATGGGGAATATGTCCGATAAAGAGACAAATATCTCATCCTCGTCGGCAGCTGCATACCCTTGACTATAATCAGTTTGGTAGATGAAACTCTCCAGGTCAGGCGCTCTGGCTAGAAGCTTGGAGATCATTCCATTCCGATAGAAGTCGAAGTCTTCAGGTTCATGGTCTGAGATGTATGACGTTATCAATGAGAGAGTAAGGCTTTTGAAACCGGGTTGTTCGACGATTTTGCAAAGATTATCATAATCAGTATTGGGCCTCTTGAACAATGAGTAGTCGATTCCTGTCGGAAGTTTGTGACCGTCCAAGGCAAGCTCAGAAATTCGAAGGGTTTCAGCAAAATCGGCTAGTGCCTTCGAGACGATACAGACCCCGCGCCATTGCTTCCTTTCTTCCTCGTTCTCCCAGCCGTCAGGGAAGCCATCCGAGTAATCAAGTACCAAATCTTCATTAGACGGCCAGCCTCGAGGTAGTGCATATACGAATCCGTAAGGAAAGGCACGAATCATCGGTGTTTGATACAAGGGCATAAACAGAAAGCCGTGTGTCGCCGGTGTGACAGTGACCTTATTGAGTCGCGGGAACCGTTGCACGGCGTATCGGAAGGCTGTTTCGTCGGCTCCGGACTCCAATACTTCGGCTTGTTGCTTCAACAGAAAATTCCAATACGCAAGTGAATCTCGGGAGCGCATCAGTCTCTCAAGCTGTCGATGTTGTTTGTTGTCACTGTAATAGGTGTTCGTCCTGCAACGATCCTTCAGGCGACCTTGAGCTGAGTCGATGGTATCTTTCAAATGATACGTGAGGTCTCGAGACATCAACTCTTCATCCTCATCGGCAGTATTATCCTCGGAATCGCTCTCGCCTGAGCTGTAGCCAGAGGGGCCATCGTTATCTTTGTTCGCGACATCCTTCAAAACGGCATCATCCCAGATAATCTCCCTGACGCAATGCCGGAAGACGTCGTGATCGGCAACGGCAAGCAAAACCTCGATGTTACGTGGGTTGGCTGAGATGAAAACGCGGTCAAAGCTTAGATGGGTTATGTCTCTGAGAAATCGACATGTGAGTCGCAGGCTTTTGATGTCGCCATTGGGAAGTTGACTGCAGATGGCACCAACTATCTCATTTGGTAGCGCATGGAAGGTAGATGATGGCGATATATCACCCTGTTGAGTCATAATCAAGTATGATGTTGAGAAGGTGTTCAAGTACTGAAAGTCTACAAGTTTTGTTGGGAGGATTGTTATTCTTTATACCCACCTAATTGCTTTGATTCTAGGCAGCTGGCTAGGTTGCTCCACAGAGCGTGTGGACTTGATTCAGGGGCCCAGGGCCCACACCACGTCAGTCGAGGCTGATCTCCTAGGCTCGCGAACACTAAGAACATTCGCAATAGACGGAACTCTATAAACGACGCGGGACAGACTGATGTATCAATATTCAAATCTAGAACATTCTCCTCCGGCATTGCTATTTTCTTTCCAATATGCAGCAAGATTTTTTAATGCCGCATTGACTAGTATCCACTACATGTACTTAGCTGTTGAGCAGAACCAACACCAACATACGGGTCAGGTCCAAGCACAGAGCAGTCGCGCTTTAGCAGCCTGATTCCACTTGGAGGTCCTCCCCGGCTCAATTTCGACAGCCGAGGGGGCAATGTAGCGACGATTGACCTCGTAAAAACTCAGAGTTCTTGGTAAGTCTCTGGGTCAATCTCGTCGTCGTCTTCATCATCGCTGTGCCACCCGGGTATGCCGACTTCACGGCCGCCTGGATATGTAGATCGGCAGTAATTCATTCCCAGGACCAAGCCAGAACAATCCACTTTAACGCTTGGGTTCATTTCGTAGAACTCATCAAAGTACAAGTCATAAGTGGGCATTAGGTCTTCACACCCGGCTTCGTAGTAATGGGTAAACCACATTGTACAGTTGGCTATTTCTCCTGCAGCGCGAGGGGTCGGTGTTGCTATTCCAGCCTTTGCACTGGTGGCTTCATATGCATTAGCAAGTGTATGAAGTGAAAGTTATCTGTATGCACTCACATGTTGTAGCTGATGAGAGAGCGACGCAGTATAGACGACTTGAAGAAATAGTGCAGGTGTTAATAAAGTCGTCCGTGTAAGCTACACTATCAGTAATTGACGCTGAATCTGTTCCATTACAAGCTTCGGTCGTACTAGTATCAGCCAGCGATGGATTCCAAAGAATAAAATCCTACACAACGCGCTTTAATTAGTTGTTTTTAACCGCAATCGACAAGCCTACCTTAAAGTCAATGGTGTAGAGAATTGACAAGATATAGCAGTTGGCCATAGCGGGATCACTGGTGTTTTGATACCAATGATAACTGTGGAAGTGGTTAGCAGATGTTTATGTAGCAAGTCAGGCGCCCGCGAGCTGATATTCATACTATTCACAGTCCAAGCGGGTCCCATTCGCGAAAGATATAATTTCATTCGTCTTTGGAAAGAGGTACAATGGGTCGGTCGTGCGATCATAATTGTCGAGAGGCTTCAGCATATTGCGGGGGACATAGGTTTGAGCGATCACATCCCGAGTCCCAGCAAAGAGCAGGGCAAAAAGACGAAACAACCTGCTTCTGGGCTTTAAGCTGGAAGTAGATGAGAAAAGAAAAACAGATAAAGCGTTTATAAAACCTGCGAGTTGTAGAATGAGAAGAGCGTTGCTCAATTAAACCTTGAAGAAAGAAAATTGAAAGAAAAGAAAGAGAATGTTGTGAGCATAATATTACATCGACGCATAGAAATTTTCGCAGCCTAATTTCGTGAATGCGGTTTTCAGAAGCTATGATCAATTGTCACTGAACCAACAGTCCAGATTTCAGTACACGAGTCATAACAGATGATTGGCGGTGACTCCTGGAATAGGATGATGTTGATCTGCTGGAGCCGAAGCCCATGGATGATCCACTATCAGCCTCAACCCAAACAGCTCCCACAGAGCCGAAAAGCCGAAGGCAGCAAGGGGAGGACTTGGCAAGGTTAGTGGAGAACTTGGCTGTTGGTTGCAAGAAACCGTTCGGGTCGTTCATCTCTCACGACGTCAGTTTCTTACGCGAACGCCGCTAGATTGATATAGGAAAAAGTACCCCTCATTGTCAGTCGAACATGGTATTTCCGAGAGTAAAATGTCTCGTATCATGCAAGCCACTTTGCGGGGTATCCAGGGTAGGGACGCTGACATCATGAGCCATTACTAGCAGCACTTCCAATTACTTTTGCTCCTTTGCTAATTACCCTTCCGATCCTTCCGAATATCTTGACGCAACTTTCTTGGATGTTGTCTGCTTGCTTCATACATTCAATTAGATCTGTGGAGCTGCCGAAGAGCTTGTTATAAGACGTTGAATTCTATATATTGACCCGAGGAAGACGGTACCCCTGCCAAGGCAATTGCCAAGACGCCAAAATGATATCAGCGGTATGTGAGCATTCCATTCTGGACGGCACTGGACCACCTGGCTTTTTTCTTGTATTATGGCTTCGCCTGAAAAGTTCACAAGACATCCACTGATACCCTTGAAATAGCAAAGGATCCTGGTTGCCTTCGGACTTCTGTCGCTTTCCGCTGTTCTTGTTGCCGGTTCTCAGAGCCATAGTCGCATTCAGAAATGCGTGTATCGTCATAGCAAATCCAACCTTACAGCTGAGACCAGCGACAACATATACAACACGTCTTTCCCCGGAGTCACCTGGGATGAGGATAATTGGCGTCTCAGCACCACGAATCTCGACCAGGGCCACTATCAGGCTCGCGGGTCAGTAGCAAACGGCTATTTGGGCATCAACGTTGCGGCTATTGGGCCGTTCTTTGAGATAGATGCCGATGAAGAGGGCGGCGTCATCAATGGCTGGCCCTTGTTCTCGAGACGCCAGACATTTGCTACTATTGCTGGCTTTTTCGATGCCCAGCCAAGAACAAACGGAACCAACTTTCCCTGGCTTTTGCAATATGGCTGGGAGAGTGTTATCAGCGGGGTGCCACACTGGAGTGGACTCATCCTGGACCTCGGTGACGATACATATTTGGACGCGACGGTTGATAACACAACCATTTCCAACTTCACATCCACGTATGATTTCAAGGCTGGGGCCCTTGAGTGGTCGTATCAGTGGACGCCAAAGGGCAAAAATGGCTCATACAGCATTAACTACCGCCTGTTTGCCAACAAGCTTCATGTTAATCAGGCTGTTGTGGATATGAGCATTATCCCATCTGCTGACTCTGAAGCGGCAATTGCGAATGTGATTGATGGATACTCAGCAGTGCGCACCGACTTCGTCGAATCCGGTGAAGATAAAGATGGAGCTATCTTCTCAGCTATACGACCAATTGGCATTGCCAACGTAACGGCTTATATCTACGCACAAATTACTGGCTCCAAATCCTTGGATCTATCGAAGCGTCAACTGGTACACGGCAAGCCCTATGTGCATACCAATGACTCGTCTGTCGCACAAGCAATCCCCGTCAAGTTCTCAGCTGGGAAAGCTGTGCATATCACCAAATATGTTGGAGCTGCTTCCTCTGACGCCTTTGACGATCCCAAGACGACAGCCAAACAGGCTTCACGCAAGGCACTGGAAAATGGATTCGACAAGTCTCTTCAGTCGCACGTCACAGAATGGTCGAGCGTCATGCCTGACGACTCTGTCGACAGTCACGCCTTTCCAGAAAATGGCACGCTACCCGATGATGAGTATATCATTGATTCCGCCATTATTGCTGTCACCAACACCTACTACTTATTGCAAAACACAGTAGGGAAGAATGCAATCAAGGCTGTTTCTGGAGCCCCAGTCAATGTCGATAGTATATCCGTAGGTGGTCTTACATCTGACTCATACGCTGGAATGATCTTCTGGGATGCAGACCTCTTTATGCAACCAGGCCTAACAACATCTCATCCCGAAGCCGCCCAGCGCATAACCAACTACCGTGTGGCCAAACATGAGCAAGCCAAGAAAAATATCGCCACTTCTTTTACTGGTTCAGAGAATGATACCGACTTTTCTTCGTCAGCAGCCGTGTATCCGTGGACGAGTGGGCGGTTTGGCAACTGTACCGCTACTGGTCCTTGCTGGGACTACGAGTACCATCTGAACGGAGATATCGGGATATCTATGGTCAACCAGTGGGTTACAACTGGCGATACTGATTACTTCAACGAGACTTTGCTGCCCATTTACGACTCAGTGGCCACGCTTTATTCTGACCTACTCAAGCCGAACGGATCATACTGGACGATAACTAACATGACTGACCCGGTATGTATCGTCGCCCCGCTTCCTTTTCAGACACTGATGAGAAGAAAATAGGACGAGTATGCAAATCACATTGACGCTGGTGGCTATACAATGGCTCTTGCTTCGGAATCTCTAATTCAGGCCAACCAATTTCGGCAACAGTTCGGACTGTCAGAATACAAGACATGGGAAAACAAAGCTTCAGACGTACATTTGATTCGCGAGAATGGTGTGACTCTAGAATACACAACTATGAATGGCAGCGTCGTTGTCAAACAGGCAGACGTGGTTCTCATGGCCTTCCCTCTGGGTTACAATGATAATTACACGGACCAAGATGGCCTCAATGACCTGGACTATGTAAGATGTATTCTCATTACTCGTGTACTCAGATTCTGACAACCGAGCAGTACGCGAACAAGCAGTCTCCCGATGGACCAGCCATGACCTGGGCAATATACTCAATTGTTGCTGGCGAGCTATCACCTTCTGGCTGCTCAGCATATACATATGCCCAATACTCCTACAAACCTTATACACGTGCACCCTTCTACCAGCTTTCCGAACAGTTGATAGACAACGCTACGACCAACGGCGGAACCCATCCTGCTTACCCTTTTCTTACTGGACACGGCGGTGCTAACCAGGTGACGATCTTCGGATACCTTGGATTGCGACTGCTGCCCGACGATGGTATCCATGTCATGCCCAATCTACCACCTCAGATTTCATATCTCAAGTACCGCACCTTCTATTGGCGTGGCTGGCCTATATCAGCATGGTCAAATTACACTCATACCACAATCCAGCGACATCCAACCACCGAGCCACTCGGTGTTGCCGATCGTCGGTATGCCAATAGGAGTATCAACGTCTATGCTGGGAGCCATGAAAATCCTTCGCTGCACCATCTCTCTTTCAATAAGCCCGTTGTTATCCGAAACCGACAAATAGGGACTAATAACACCATCGCTGGTAACCTCGCTCAATGCCGACCAGTAAAGTCCTCCAATGCATACGAGCCAGGCCAGTTCCCCATGGGCGCGGTAGACGGCGCTACTTCCACAAAATGGCAACCCTCAAAGGCCGCGGAAGTCAACTACATAACAGTCTCGATGGCGCAAGAGAAAGTTGGAACCATGGTCACGGGCTTCTACTTCAACTGGGCAGACGCTCCTCCAGTCAACGTGACGGTCATATTTCACAACCAAACACTTGACGATCCAGTTAGGGCCCTCAGTGAATCTTCAGACTCCGATGTTGTACTTTCCAAGAAAATCGTTCAATCGGCTCCTTACGACGTCAAGACAGCGGATCTGGACGACATTGTTATACCTACTGGTAACAGCACCAATGTGACTCTTCAGAACCACGTTCCTTTGGCTAGATATGCGTCGCTGTTCATTGTTGGAAACCAGGCATTGAGCACTGCTGAAGTCCGAGCCAAGAATGGCACCGGCGCGACGGTTGCCGAGTGGGCGATTCTTCACTAAGCCTTTTGTTGACATCATGAGATGATACAGAAGGGAATGGGGATTTTCAGTGAGTAGGATAGTTATCAAAGAAAATTCTTTAAACGCTGATAGTTACTGGAGTTTATTTATGAAACTTGGCTTTCTTCTTGCTTTCCATCGCCTTGGTAGACACAATCAACCAATCTTGTAGACCAGCTTCTCACCACTAATTGGGCGCATGTAGTCCTCACTCCTCTCGAGCCTTGTTCTTTGACTGACAAAACCGCTACCCAAGAGGGCAAAGCCATCTGGAACAACTCTCTCGAGAACCCCAGGCATAAGCCTAACGGGATTTGACTCGAGCTTCGCCTTACCTAATAGTCCAGCACTACCCAGGAAATTATAAAATTCTTTCGCAAACTTATGCGCATCTGGGTTCACTGGAAGAACAGATCCTGAGTTTCGAAAAGTTATTGACACGCAATAAACGAAAACTCTTACAGAAGCAGCATCATATGAAAGACAGGCCACTTACCATTATACCCAACCTCAACGCCAAGCCCTTCCCAAACAGCACCATACATGGGCTTGACAGTCATCTGCACAGGGTCGTACTCTCCTCCAACTGGACCACGAATAACAGCAAGTTTTGCCGAGGGAGCCAAGGTCTCATGGGTTTTGTACACAGTGTCACCTTCGGAGATGCAATCCAACGCAAAGTCCACGCCATGTCCACCAGTAGCGCACTTCACCTTCTCAACCCCATCTTTGTCCCGGTAGTCGACGAGTACATCATAATTGTAGGGCTTTTCACGAAGTATCGCATGCTTAGATGGACTTGCTGCGCCAATCAGCCTGATAGGTCGACCCGATGTGGCTGCAGCGATATGGGCCAGTTGTGCAGCGTACAAGCCGACCGAAGTGGAGGAGCCTTAAATGAAAATGTTCATTGGTTTGGTGTCTTCTTGAACGAGCTGTGAAGAAGTCGTTCTCGGAAACGGGGACGGCGATCCCAATCTGACGAACAAAGCCTGCGCGGCTGTCATGCCACACATGCTTATTGTTGCAGCTTCCTCCATGGAGATACCTTGAGGAACGGCCCATACAAGGTCGTAGGGGATGACAATGTATTCTGCAAAAGCCCCAGGGCGATCGTTCACAGAGCAGGCTAATGCAATGGTCAGCCTCGTGAACTAAATCGCGATCTGGAGGAACGTACCGCCTTGTAGAAAACCAGCCACTCGCGCGCCTGGCTTGATGCGAGGATCGGAAGGATCATCAATCTCCCCGGCAGCTTCGACAACGATTCCTGCAAAGTCAGTACCAATAATCCGTTTCTCTTGGGCCGCGATGGGACTTGTGACATAGAGCTCGTCCACTGGATTTAATGCGATCGCTTGAACATGGATCAAAATTTCGCCTGGATTTGGGGTCGGTCGCGCGACATCCTCCACTACTACCTCTGAGGACGACGTATTCAAGACAAGGGCTCTCATTGTAAAACTCGACTCTGTGTGCCGTATCTATTGATAAATGTCTATCGTGGGGAAACAATTCTGGAGGAGGCAACTGAGGCCCAAAACAACTCGCAATCACCCACTTATATATAAATGCTTCTGACTGATTAGCAATTCCAAGCACCATTTATTGCATCTACAGTAGCTTGATGAGCCATAAAATGAAATTGAATTGCTGACAATTACTTCACTAGCGTGACTGCAGAGTGCAGTTGTATTTCCAAGCTTGGTAGTTCGCGCTTACTGAGTCTAACCGAGAAGAGCCATTTGTCTGACAAATACACCATCGGACCATTTGACCGTGAAACTAAGCTCCACTCGCGAAGCTTTCCCAGCCTTGAACGTGCAACTAAACGACAAGTGCAGTAAGTTCCTCGTAAAACGTGTCATTTGAGAGCGCCTCAACGATAAGCTGGGCTTCGGCTCTAGCGACAATCTTGGTCTGCTCATAAGCGAAGTCGGTTCCAGAGACGTTATGAAACAGAGGCTCGTGATTGAAAGCGCAGAGAGCTCCTGGAACCTTCTCACAGATTCTGTAATTTGCATGCAGAACAGCTCTCTTTACACTGAGAAGTTCGTGGGTTTCTGGGTCGAGCACGGGAAGCTCGCACCACGAGGCGTCAGTAGAGGCCGCAATATCTGGGCCAATGACGAAATCAGTCAACCCGTACTCTGGTGTCTCAATCAGATTGACAAAGGCTTTGGCCAGAGACGGAATGATTTCTAGGGAGGGATATACGATATCATGAGATACACCGCGCGCAAGAGATCCTATAGCCTTGTCGACGAATTCGGCGAGTGGTGCCAAGTCTGTGGTATAGCGTGTGCGCATATCACAAGTGATATCATACTGATTAAACGTCGTGTTACCAGGGAGGAAATAGCTTATCGAAGAATCATTGGAGAGTCCTTCGAAGGTTGCGATGGTGAGTTCCAGTGCACCTCTGGTGGATTCAGAGGCGTGACCACCAGGCCCCAATGCAGCCAGCACAACACCTTCGTGGTCTTCAGTAATGGTCGCATTGACTTTCGGGAAGTCACCACTACTCAGGAGCTTAGATACGATCTGCTCCACAGCGCCCTTTTCAGCTCCAGAAAAACCAAGGCTGATGTTTTGCTGAACGACATTCGTAGCATAGTCGCCGATGTTGGCGATACTGACTGCACTCGAGCCATGGCCGGGTAGTTCATCATGGATCTGGTCAATGATGACCATAGCACTGTACGCCTTCTTCACAGCCTCGCCGTGAGTAGCGCCTGTGATGGTGTAGAATGAGTCGATTCGACCTTCCATAACTTGAACAGAACTGGCGGACGTCGGATGTGCCATAAAGGCGAGCTCAAAGCCGTCAAAAGCGCCATTAACCTCAAGGTCATGTTTGCCTGAAGCATTCTCTTCGTCGGGACAGCCGACAATTTGTAAGATGCCGGGGATGTTGTAGTGGACCAAAGCCTGGCTGGCGAGGATACCGACGGTCCAGGCATTTGTGGCAATGAGGTTATGTCCGCAGGCATGTGCTGATCGGCCGTTGATCCCGGTGAGCGCGTCATACTCCGCCAAAATCCCAATGGTTTTGAGTTCTCCGTGAAAGCCTTCGGGACGGTGTTCAAACAGAAATGAATATGCTGTCTCCAGGCCGTAGGCGTGTGGAGTCACCTTCCAGCCATGTAAAGAGGAGAAATGTTTCACGGCGAGGTCGTGGGCGTGGAACTCGGCGCGGCCTAGCTCAGGGTTGTCATAGATATCTTGACCCATTGCCTTCAGCGTGGGGAAATCGGCATCGGCGCTTTGGCTCAAGAACTGGGTGAGGGTAGTCAAATCCAGAGGCTGGACCAAATTGGACAATGCAAGGGTAACGATAAGTGATGGCTTCATGTTGGATGTACGACTGAAGATCTTTTAGGGGAAAGTTCAAGTTGTGACCCTGAACCAAAAATCCCAAAACATCTTTTGTATATAAAGATTGTTGATGGTCTTCTAACCAGCTGTCGGGACTGTCGGGTTAATCTTTCAGTCAGCGGCGTTCACAGAGCTCTGCCTACAGGGGTTAAGGTCGGTCGCTCCATGAAGTTTTCGATCAGCTGGTATAAATGTTTACTGTGATTATCATCTTGGGGGATCAGATAGATCTCGTGCAGCTTGAAAAGGAGTTTAAGTCGGGATAATAAATAAGCAGATTATCAGAACTCCTTCCTCTTATAGAAGGACTAAGTGTAGTTTTACTGATCGACGTAAGCGGCCACATCGGTTGTCAGCGGGAAAGCGGGAAAGCGGCACCTACCGTCGCGCCAACGGAGACAACGAGTCCTTGAATTTTACTTTCCATCTATTCATCTAGGAAGCACCATCTCGCCACTTACTTCCTGGCTTTCTCGGCCATTGTCTACATGTATCAAGATAATGTGTCGGTACTAGAATGCGGTACCTAACAGGATGTATAAAAGGAATTGCTGGAAACTAAGGATGGATCCTTTACCACTGTGGAAAGGCATTTAGTTATAAACTAAGAGCATGTAGTGCCGCTGAACTACCATGAGAAGGCTTCATCTAAGAGAATATAGGCCCTGCATAATGGGTTACTCCGAACAATCTCAACAACATCGTTACGCACCTCGTCTGACATTCCAGGAGGGCCACATATCATAATTGCCAGGGCACCATCGTCGCTCGAATTCGACCCCATCAACTCTTGGTTCAATATTCCCCTGATGTCCAAACGTTCTCCTACACTCGTTTCGACTTGTACGCTCCTGGGCAGATCAGAAAGTGCCGGCGCCAAAGTCGTAATAAGACCCTTCTTGCGAACCGACCAGAAGAGCTTTGTGCTCCCTGGAGCACCTTTTCGGACATATGGGAGACAGGCTGTTATGCCTATGCCTCCTGCGATACATAGGATATCCTTGCAGTGCGAGAGTTGGGGTGAAATATGTCTAGAGTGATAGTAAGGTCCTTCAACTACCACGCGAAGTTGAATTGTTTGAGATTGTGGTCCCGCCAATCGTGATGCAAGTTTCTTGGTCATGCCTGCCCGGACGCGAGCATAAATGATTGTAGAACTCCCGTCGGCTGCGCTAGCAGCTGTAGAGTCCTCACCTACACCAACAGCCCTCTCAGTATCTTTCTCGGAGCTTTGCGATACCGCCAAGCCCTTTCCATCGTGGTTGTTCGCTGAGAGGTTTGAACTACACACAGTAGCCGGACGTCCAGAATGCGCAACGGAAAAGGGATGGGTTTCCCAGAAGCGCCATGAGAGAGTCGGAAATGCGAGATACACAACACCATCCTTGAGAGGCTTCCCATCGATCCCGATGCAAATATAATCTCCATCGACGTCTGTAACAGCTGAGATAGTTGCCTTTCGACTACCTTGCCAGGCCATACGAACAAGGCGGATGATATGTTCCAGACCCCAGATGCCTCCGGCAATAAATGCAAAAATCTCGTAGCCCCAATTGTGCTTATAAAGGTACCAGATATGATAGTAGTATCCAATAATGAAGATCAGAGCGAGTACAATATGTGACCCCAGGAAGAACTCATATACACGTTGTCTTACTGGCAGGAGAGAGAGGGGGAGAATTGCACAGACTGCGACTGTGCCAACAATACCCCATATCCAGTACTCACGCACTAACTCGTCTTCGTATGTGCCTTGGATAACATAGTTTGCCAAGAGCATGGCTGAGTGAACGACTGTGTGGAATATAGCCCAGTATCCAAGCCATCTATGCAGCACGAGATAGGTACTATGACTCCAATCTGTAACGTAGAGAAGAATATTGTTCCGTGTTGCAAACAAAAACAAAACCACGACATTGCCCATAGCCATGTCACCAGCACGGTTTCCAACGATGCTGATTGTTTGCATCTTGAGTGACGAGAAGCTGGCTTGTGGTTGATGAATAGTATATGGTCCGAGCCAGAGGAGGATGTTGAGAATGCTGATGAGTAAAATATACAGTGCTTGGCCCCGGTTTGGAACATTGCCAGCAATGATGGGCTCGCGATGTTGTCGGCCGAACACTGCCGGATAGATCAGAAATGATTGACAATAACTCCATCCTCGACTCTGGGTCAGACCAGGGATGAACCTCAAAAGCGAAAGGATAGTAGGTAGGAATACGCCCACAAATATAATAACAAGGGTCATTGTTGTGTGGCCTGCTTCATTGATCTCAAAGTCATAGAGGTAGTTATACTGGAGCTGCCAATCACTGGGTCCAACAAAGCTGGTCTCGTTGAGAGGATCGGTTCCACCGGCCGTGATAGGAAGAGGACTGGAGACGTTGAAAGTGCTAAGGCCCTCAAGTGAAGACATTTCATGACCACCATGCCGTCGCAGTAAGGAACTCCTCTCCATGTGGTGGCCACTAGCTTTATGACTGGAACTGTCGCTGGAGTTATGGGAGACCTTCGATTCGTCCTCTCTGGCTTTGGTCAAGGCATCTTCATAGGTCATGACAGGAACAAATTGATAATCTCCATTAGTTCCCGTTCCAAGATGCGATGCCCAGTAGTCTTCAATCAGACTTATTGAAGGGTTTCCTGCGAGGGGGCAATAGGTATCGATACAGAGAGCCATTGTCTTGAGAAAGGCCAAATCTTGTACAAAACAATCGGGAGGTGTCGTGATCGGGTTATGCGCTGTTCCGTGATTTTCTGTCGACGCAGTAGGCGTACACGAAAGAGGCTGTTTTCGAATAACTTGGCGACAAGCGAATGAACAAGTGGGATTATACATGGTCTTTCCCCAGCCGATAAAGCCGACACCATCGGCTTGTGCCCCAATGACACATAGCGTCAGAAGTGTTGGAAAAGCAAATGACTTTGAATAGTACATAGCTGTGATGAGTGGATAATCGAAAAGCAACTTGAACAGTTGGACGCTTGCAGTCCTTAAATAATTGCGAGGGTACATTAGCCGGAAAAATAATACTTTACCGTGAGCAAGTTTTTATGTAATCAGGGTTCTACACTTGCTCGATTGAGCAATTCCAGAATTACCTCTTTCTAACACCGTAGATAAGCATAATTTTAACTCAGATTTAAACTACCTACCAACGTTGCATTTAGTTTATTTTCTTGTGCTAACATCTGTTATTACTGTCCTAATAGGTTGATTTGTCAACGTTTAGCTGCTAATACATGGTCTTATCATAAAGTGCGCATATTTGAGAAGGTTTCCCCCTGCAGGGACGCAGTAACCTTGTTCCCTCACAACACAACCTGAATAGCCCTCGGGGCACCTAAGTCCTGCTCAATACCCACCCAGAAAGACAGGTTTGACAGCTCTGCATCTTGCTGCATTGACTGGCAATCAACGGATGACAAAGTTCTTTCTGGATCATGGCGCCAATCCAAACTCTCGCTCGGAGAGTGGTGAGACGCCTCTGCACCTGACACTGAAGCTGAGTGCATATGGACCGCAGTGGCCGGGCATAGTGCACTTCTGGAACGAACCGGGTAACCGTGTGGAATGCATCCTTGACTACATCGGCTTGAATAACGATGAAGACGAAGACGAATTTGCCTCAAGCTATGAATGGATACAAGAAACGAGGTTGGCGATCATTGACCTTCTTCTGGAGAGCCCCGAAGTAGACGTCAGTGCTAGCCCAGCTTAACATCGGAGCAGCGGAGGCAAGGAGCTCACTCCAACAGTGGCATTACTTCAAGAGAATCAAGAGAAGGAATACCATGGATGTTATCATTGGTTCTATCAATCTAGATGGAGTAAAGCTCCATGACGAGCGACACACAAACAATCACATAAATAGACTGCAGTAGACTTATGGAATAATTTATTGGGTTACTGGAATTGCCCAGACCAGTAGGACCTATGTCGTCATTCTCCTCAAATTTTACAAAGGCTCGGTCTGCTCGTGTCCCCAATCTCATTTTCAGAACCTATCCATTGGTGTTTAGGTTTCTACATCGCCTTTATTGGACAAACTTTACTATTGGCATATCCACCCTCTGCTGATGCCCATTCTTGAGGTCTTGCTGATAGCTATTGAGGGGGTTTGGTTAGTCTGGCGGGGATAGTTGATGCCTCTGTGGTGTGATATTAGTAGTGGGAGGAATAGAAAAGAACGAAAGGAATAAAGGTAAGAATTCAATGCTAGACTCTGAATTTGATGTTATGATAGGGCAAGAAGAGGTCTGATGCAGTCACTGGAGTCGCCACGCTTCAAAGTGTAATTTGGTACTGGACAACCTTATACCCGTATGTGCCCGGCACCTCCGTTCGCTTCATCTGAACTTTTAGTGACCCTTTCTGTTCAATAGTTACAGTGTATATAATATTACGAAACGGTCGGAGTTGGGTCAGCTCCATCCTTCTACGATTCGGGTCATGACACGTGATTGTATCGTTGAGGCTTTAGCGACCGCCGTTAAATATCGGAGGTCGAACATCTCAACCTTTCACATTCTGCTCTGACATTCATCGGCTTACGACCGTGAAATAGCTTGAGAACACACATCCTGCTAACTCCACGGCGTTGGCTCTCGCAAGATGGCCGAGATACGGCGAGGGGCAGATAACCCGCCTTACAAAGATGAATCTAATACCGGCCAAGTGGAGGCGCTCGAGGCCACTACAGATCCAATCTGCGGCTACTTTTCTGACAATCCAGGCAAGCAAGTACGGATACAACTGGGATACAAAAGGCTAATTGCTGCCACGTAAAGACTACGGGGCCGCATGTGCTTCACCGTCTACCTGCAGCACTCCCAGCGGGGGCCGTTCATGGGGCTGTTGCAATGGGACAAGCTGCTACATACCCGCTACATGTGAGGATGCTTCGGCTCCAGATTGCGGGGGCACAGCTGCCTCACTTTGCCCTTACTATCCAATTATGAAATGGTAGGACACCGACCAAGTGTTATACCCAAGATTGACAACCACTCTAGCACCTACGGAGCCTCGTCGCTATGCGTGCATTTCGTCTATCAAACCGCTTCCGACGATAACGCCAAGGTTACTTCATGCGGCTGTGACGTGACGACGACAACATATATCGTCGGACCGCTGCAAGCTCGGCAAACTTCGCATAATACTACGTCAGCGACAGCCCCAGCGAATGACGAAACAAACTCAAGCTCCGGCTTGTCAAAAGATGCCACGATTGTGCTTGCTGTCATTCTCCCTTTTCTAAGTTTGTCCATTCTTATTGTTGCAGCTGTGTTGTTCTTCAGGCGGCGTAAGAAGAAAGCTGGCGCTGTAAATCTGGCGCCCGGGCAAGATGGTGAGGGAACGGGATCTGGAATGAGAGGAACTACGGAATGTGAGCCTGTTACTGCTGTAACTCCTTATGAGATGGGTGACAGTTCCTTACGACCTGAATTAGATAGCCGTATGTTAAGGTAACTGAAATAGTTGTTACTAACTCTAACCTAATCCTGGCATTGTATCTTGTTTTGCCTTATGAATGACCTGTTGACTATCTTCTCAAGGGTCCTCAGATGCATTATCAATATCAAAGAAAATAAAAGAATGTCAGTTAAACATTTTGACCGGTAACATGGAGGGTGAATTAACCCAAGAAGAAGCTTAATGCAGAAACTAGCTTAATAGTTAAGAATAGTGATAGGAATACCCCTATCGATTACAGTACCTCTTTGAAAAGGAGCAGAGAAATAGATACCAACAGTAACCTACCAAAGTTTGTTAATCAACTAGATATCTTATTGGTACGTCCATGACTTACTTCGAGACGGTGCTTAACCAGCATGTCAGGCAAGGTACAGGTAGTACGGAAGTGATGTTTCTCACTTTGGTCCATCTCCTTGGAAGTTGGAAACGGGATTTGGACCGGAAGGGACAGTGTACTGAGCTTGGGACCAACTCGTATCCCATTTTCCAAAACCCCCGTCTCTGACAATGTACGCGTCCAATCTAGTGAGGCTATTTCACGGGGGCCAACCGTGCATGTGTCTCGACCGTCTGGTGTTCGATACCCCTGCGTTTGGACAATAGAGCACTTCCATATGAGGCTTTTCGCAGACGTGATAAATGACCCTACCGCCATCAAGATCGGTATCCTGTCGCCAAAGAAGAACTCGTTGTCCTGGACCAAGATTCTGTATGGCAAGGCGATACGTCCAGAGCTTACACCAAATCTTGTTATGGAGTCTTTTCCCAGGGTGCGATTGCCTATTGCAGGAACCTCTTTGGCTAGTTCCGTTTCACGTCTTGAACCATCAGGGTCGTAAAACGTGAGAATGGCCTTGAGGTTCCACATAAGTGCATCATGAGCAAGACGCGGGGTGGGCAAACTGCCGTCTTCCGGGGTGAATCGAAACGGATAGCAGTACAGACCACCTGGGAATCTCGTCCTGTTCGTGGGCTTATTGTGCGTAGAGGCCTTGTTTGAAGGCGACTTGGTGGACAGGAAATGCTCACAATTACTTCCGTATAGAGCTCCTTGTTTACTCTCTTTAGTATGAAAAAGAACGATGTTTTGAGCGTGGAGTTCTTCTTGCGATTGATGCGAACGAGTTTTGGGGACGTATGGTGGCGGCCAATAGGTTCTTTGGACAGCTCGACACGTCAGATTGATAACCTCAACTTCCACACCGTCCTTGACCCTTAGGCGTAATGTCCCTTGTAGCCCGGGTGCGACACCACTAGCACTTGGGATTGATAGCGCGGAATCGGAAAGAAAGATTTCTAAAGCAATCCTGGAATCATTCCCATCCATTGATTCGTCTATACTGAACTCTTTCGAGGGCTCATAATCAGTATCCTCCAATGATTCATCCATCGCGAACTCTGTCGAGGGGACATGGTCGACTTGATGTGAGACCGCCGCAAGAGTCTGGGAAGCGGAGTCATCGTGACTATGTAAGTCCAGTCGATCGTCATTGGCCTGCTCTTGCGGAGCCAGCTCGTCCGAAAGGTTTGAAAATAATCGTGGGACTACTACGGGGTCAACGATCTCATAGTTGGGCTGGCTTCTTCCCTCGTCGGCCTTTGGCTGTGATCTTAGTCCGAGTCCTCTTAAAAGAAACCTTGCTACTCTAGAGCTTCTTTTCTCGGCTTTAGATGAGCCTGAATTGGAAGGTTCAACGTCGTTGACTTGCCTTCCTGTATTATCCACGGCCGCCGAGCTCTCACTCTCAACGTCATTGTGTCTGCTTCCTGTAGTGGTCACGGCCGCCGAGCTTGGACTAGAACGCTCAGCTTCACTCTCAACGTCATTGAGTTTGGTTCCTGTACTAGCCACGGCCGCCCGTTGTCGGTGGTTCTCCTCCATGGCTATGCCTTCTCTTACCGTCTTCAGCTGGGAGACGATCTCAAGGGTCTGCTCACTTCTGTATCCGCAGACACCCTCAGCAATCTCCAATGATGACTCCAAAGCTTCCTTTGCGGCATGGAGATCTCCAACCCGCCTGCAGCATTTAGCAAAGCCACACAATAGATGCATCAAATCCCGGTCGTAAGAGTCAGATGCCCTCGCAAAGTTTATTGCAGCTGAAAAGAGCTCCTTTGCCTTGGCTGAGTTACCCGATGAAAGGTATAGTAGAGCACTACTGGAGCAAAATGTAGAGTAGTGTTGGGCAAACTTTCCAGTAGCAGGTTCTAGATCCTCACGTGGGACATGGTTCTCGATGGAATTCAGACATTTGTCGAATAAATGCAAGAACCCTCGGGTCACATCGATTTGAGATTCCTCCCCGGCCTTGTTTCTTTTCAAAGTTAGTCTTGCTGCAGGATTATGATAGTCGCACAGCTTACTGTGACGATTGTTTGAGTTTTTCTCTACGCCTTGCCAGACCAAAAGAAGTCCTCATTATCCACTCAGGCCGTTGCTCTCCTATCGTAGCAAAACGCCACTGGCATACTGCTCCGTGGAGTACAATACTCTGAATACTGCCATCGGCGCCGATTTGCCTTTTTGCTAAGAATATTCTGCAAATGTCATAAACTGCCAAGTTGAGTTCAACCTCGTCGTCAACCAATGCTTTCAACTGTGCCCAGCAAGTTAGGTCGTCCAGTCGTTCATCATCTGTATCAAATTGCAGTCCGTGGATAAGAGATATGGGCAGGTTCCAGGGACCGTATACGGTACACAGGGTAAGTAAAAGACCTGCATTGGGGTTTTTCCTCACGAGTGATTTGTAGAGATCGTCAAACATCTCAAACAATGAGTCGCTCCTATTCCAAAGCCAAGTACCGGGGTCAACGTTGAAACGTGAAAGCTGTTTGTACTTGGACACAAAGGTTTCTGCAAAGGTCTTTAGTGGGACTATTCCCTCGTTAATAAGGATTCCAGCGAGCTCCAGCGCCAGTGGAAAGCCGTCAAGAACTTTAGCTGTACGTATCACCGAATCATGAACTTGCCAGTCAGTATCAGCCAGGTAAAGACCTAATTAACGTAGGGGCGAGCACACACCTTCAGATGAATGTCCATCTTGGCTCTCAAATGCACGCCAGAGAATGAGATTCTGGGAGGATACTGGATCAAGACGCTCAACGAGGATTTGTTTCGTTCGCATGCCTCTAGCAATTGCTTGATGAGTTGTAGTGACGCAAAGAGAGCCGTGGTAAATGGTGGTAAATGGATCCAACATTCGCTTAGCAGCCATTGGAGCATCGGCTCTGTCAATAATGACGAGCCAGTTCTTTGCTGCGGTTGTTCGCAGCCACTCCGTGACGAAGCAACTTAGTGACCTATTTGAGTTTGGAACCTTCAGACCAGGCCCTTGTCTCTGGATATAGCTCGCGCATGAATTCCAGGACTGCTCTGCTGTCAGCTCCGTGCTTGCGTCAATCCATAATATTGCCGAGAAATGGTTTGCACTCCGCGCAACGTATTCGCGAGCCAACTGAGTCTTGCCTGACCCAGAGATACCACAAAGAACAACACTCTTAAGCGAGCCAGATGCGTGATCAAGGCTGTTTTGAATCTCTAAAAGCTCGTCCTCTCGTCCGAAGAAACGGTCAGTTCTTGTTGGGAGGTCACAAAGGATCGTACCAGTTTGCCCTGAACAAAAAGAATATAAGTTAAAAATTCTACTGAAGGTATAAGAAGCTTTACTGACCCAGCGGCTTCGGAGCACCCTGCCCGGCCCCAATGCGGAGCAAAACGGCTTTTGCATATGCAGCAGCCATTGCTGCTGCAAAAGGTTGCCATTCCTTGTTCTTGTTCTCATCCGCATAATCACATACTCCTCTGATAACACCTACAGGGACTCGGTTCATAATACCAGCCGCCTCCATCTCTAGACCGATGAGATTATAAGTATCTCGTAGGTGGTCCCGCTTTTGGCTGTTTTTGGTCAATTTCTCGCCAGAACCGATCGACCCGTACCAGACCCGTGTTCGTTTGTTGGATGGCCGCTGTTCTCGTTGCATAACCTTCCGAATCCCTGTCGAACTTTCTTGGTAGTACAGCACATCCTCCTCTTGGCCAGGATCTATGAAAGTACCACTAGAGTGGTACTTGTTCTTGATACTTTCGTAGAATGGCAAGAGCGCTCCGGTATCATCCAACGACATCTTGATACTGCCAATAGCGGATCTCACGACAGTTTCCACGGGAGCGAGGACACGCCCACCATTCAAGAGCTCAAATCCATCAGCAGTCTCTTTCCCTAAATCATAGGCCACAAGGCCAGCGCTCTCCTGTGTGGATATTCCAACAAGAACATCCCCAAGTCGAATATCAATCGGCGGGTCCTTTTGATGGTTGGGAAGACCAGCAGCAACACCAACAAGCAAACCAAACCAGAGGTTAGGAAAAAACTTCTTGACCTGACTGGCAATAGCGGCAGCTGATCCGGTACCGTATTCCTGGCCTATTGGCAATGTCGCGATAATGATGTTATGACCGTTGATATCACCAGCTTCGAAGATATAGTCGTCTCCTCGACTAGTGGGAAAACGGCCTTCGTGTTTGTGATCAAGCATGTGGAGAGCCGCTTGGGCTTCGATCTCGAGAGGCGCGATCCACGCGATAGTATACAACGCAGGGTCTAAGTCGGCCATGGTCGCATTGGCGTCACCTCTAAGTACGTTCAAGGGAGAATTCGACGCGAGGAAGAGCTCTTAAATTCTTTTCAGGTTGAAAGACGATTTGATTGTAGGTTACCCCTCTTAATGATGTTGTGATTATCTCGCAGCCTGATTTCAGGGAAAGCAGTCCTGGAGCTGAATGTAGCTTACCTCACGTGACACAACCTGCCGTTTTGTCCTGTGTACTACCCTAACAAAACCTCCAATCACAACGCAAGCTGCACTGACAGCCGGGATTCGCTCGCAAACTTCTGAAATGGTAAGACTTGCACAATATGTAGATAGCAGTCACTGACTCTGACGTTCCTCCGCTTCTCGAGTGCGGAGTCTTCAGGCTAGAAGTCTTCAAGATGATGCAGCCCCACTGCGTCGTGCATCGCTGTGCTCTCTACGACAAGCGGCTCGATCGCCTCGGAGGTAGGTATAAAGGAAGAAAAGGTTGGCGAGGACGTTGAGACCGAGAATTTCATACGGCTTTGTTGCATCTCTGCTAAGGTAGGCAGCAAGGTTGGCTGCCAGACAAGCGATAGGAATAATATAGCCGGATGATGCTTGAATAAAGCTGTCAAGGAAAAGTGTGTCAGGCTCGGCAGTGGGAGTCATTTTAGTGAAGATTGATGTTTCTTAGAAGTGGTTTTATTTGGTAGCAATCTATTGCAGGTGGGTTGAAAGGGAAACAAATGCTGAACCTTCAGAATTATGAGGAGGAATTTTCCAGTATTCAACGCAAATGTGCCGCTTATCCGGCCGGAATGGCGCTGTTTCTTGACGTATGGTTCAATCGCGAGATGTTGTCAACCAACAGCTCTTTATTTGACATGGGTACCCTTGTCACCTCTGATATGATTGGGTGGATTTGCAGCTACCGGTCAGTGAACCCTCGCGTAGGTTTTTACAGTGGCGTGGAAACGGTCGATGTAGGGTAGCTGCGATATGAGAATTTAGGTGGCAGACCATTGTTGTTATTGCGCATGAGCTCCGATGGTCAATCCGATTGATCGGGTTCCAACGGGACCATATCTTGTGTATGTATCTACGGAAATATCACATGGTAACGTTGAGGTTTTAGCTCCGTCTGATTTCGATTGCATTTTATGGCTAGGATGTTATTTGCAGGGACTCTTGGAGAGGATCAAACAGAGTTGACATGATATCTCTCCTATTCTTAAAACGCCTCGCAAATACCTTAAAGAATGTCATCCATTACCAAAGGTACTGAATATGCATTATAGTCAGATCAGTCTGCTACGCGTAGCGTGGTTGTCATTTTCCGGGAGAAAGCTACTGACCTGCCACTATGAGAGGAACGTGTAATCCTTTACACCAACGGCAAGGGTAGTTGGCGCCACTATGCACCTTGACTACCAACAACGAGCGTTCATAGGCTGAAGGTATGAGGCACAGAAAGACCTGCCTGGTGAATTGAGGCAAATATGGACCGAAGACTCCGGGCTATGAGAGAATCTCGCTATCTATAAAAGCCAATACTACCCATCAATACTCTTTGCTACATTAACTGCTCAGCTTCAACCACTCATATGAAGGAGACTTGTTTATCAAAGGCGATCTTACCTTTTATCACGAGTTGCATCATCACACAACCATAGACGCCTCAGGACACCCACCCGTCCTCACACAACGTCACATTCCTAAGACGATTCAGTCATAGGCTCATAGCTGCAACTACCTTCGCACCTGTCTATACCCCCAACCATCCCGAACTTGTTCCAAGCTAGGATCTTCAACTCTACTTTTGTCTTTTTCTTTTCGCCTCCATCACAGATTCTATTACGGCGCCGACTGCAAACGGGACTATCAAGCCTTCAGTGCCTCTCAATACAAGAAGTGCTACAAGTGTGCCAAAGGCTACGCTCGCAGCATCTGGGATGAAACTATCGTCGACGAGTGGTGGACGACATAACGACGAAGGCAAGACGGCGCAATCTGTGGGTACAGCGTCTGTCCGTTCGACGCTTTGAATGATAGCTGCTGTTCTGTAAGGGGAAATTCCGCCAAGTGTTGTATCGTTCATAAGGCTGGTAGTACTCAAATGGCGAGTAAAGAGAACAAAGCAACTGAGGAGAGTCTCAGGCGGGATCCAGAGGCTGCTCGACGCGCATTCCTGCAATTGAGCCTGGAGGAGCGGGCAGCCGCTGCCCGCTCTGGTGGCCCTCCTGTCGGCGTTGATATCACTGGAACGAAATGGGAAGCCAAAGAGTGTGAGGAGATAGGAGGTCCAGATGTAGAGTCATTCATCGAGCTCCCAGATGACACGTATCACGGTCTTGGTGCAGGTGTCCTCCGGATTACGGAAGAGGAGCTCCAGAAACAGCTGAAGGCCAAGGGCAAGCCTGCGCTTTCCGATAGCAAGATTGCGCAGCTACGTGAGGACGGGTTCTTGGAGTGATTGCTTGGGACTTTTGTGTTGCTCTTCTTATTCTGCTTGTAAACACTGCATGGCAAAGCAGTAGGACGACTTGGCTCAACATCAAGAACCGTCCATGTCGATATGTTCAGTTATTACTTCAACACAGATAGCCTTTGGGTATAAATATGCTCCGGATATTAGCATACCGGTTACTGCGGCTACCAAACAGCTTGTTGCAATGTAAGACGCAGGGACCATCAACGTATGGAGCACTTCTAGAGCGTGGCGTATCGCAATTGGCCCCAAAATGCGGTAAGATGTTTTTATCGATAATGGAACCACTTAACCATCTTAGCTCAGTGGAGAGTCCCAGAACGTGGCCCATCGTAATCGCGTATATAATGCTTATTTCCTTACCGCCAAGGACAGTTACAACTTATCGTTTCCTTCAACACTATCGACTTCTCTTCAGCTAAACAAAACTTAATCATGTCCTTCTCTGCATCTGCTGAAAGCTACCACCTCCATGATGGGCACATCCTCAAGGCTGTAGTCAGAAACAGGGACGGCGAACCCTGCGAGTCCGAGATCGACCTTGATCAATTTATTGGAAACCAGGACGGTTGGTTCATGTGGGATGGCGCAGGTACGTTCTATCGCCTTCGGTTTAGAGGATGCCTTTGACTGATATCATCAATGATAGACTGGTCGCACTCAGCTCAGGATGCTAGGCTCGAGGGAACTACTCTGACAGCAGAGCTACCCAAGCGCGATGGGGGATACAGGGAGCGACAAGGCATCAATCTGGACGACCGCATTACCAACGACAACGGCGTGCTAGTATTCAACTAGAGCGAATTGAGATGATTATATTGCACCGGCTTGGCCAGCCCTTGATTGAAGCAAGTGTCCTAGAACTTAAATACTACAAGCCAAATCCATCGTTGTAGATCGGCTGAGGGGTGTATCACGGAATAGCGTAACGCCTGGCTGGTTGTTGTGAAAGCTAACCCGTGACTGGATCCTGTGTGTATACTGAGACTTCCAGGGGCGATAATAGGACTGCCGAGGCAGAGAACGTAATTTGCAACTTTTCCAAAAGTCGATTTGCTATCATAAGGTCGTGATGAGAAGTGTCATCCATAATTATCTTTCAGAAACTGTAGAACAATCTGATCGAATCACCATCGTGCATTGTACCGCTCTGCCCATTGGAGTTCTTCCTTGCTTTCGCTCTTTATTCGATGGGAAGACAAAATGGACCATCTGGTGTTCTGCTGGATTATAATCTGTCCATCTTCCAGTGATGCTGGCCTCAGCCCAATCTGTGAGCTATCGAGAGCTACTGGTGGACGATTGATAGATGGGAGCCTATAGGTGTCGTGACTCGAGAAGTCGCCTTGCGCTTGCTCTTGCCTAGCAGTACGCGTTGTTGATCTATAGGTCGATGGGCTGAACGAAGGCTTGCTAGTAAGGCCAAGGCGAAATCCTGCAAGTTTGAATAGCGGTCGCAAGGTAGCTAGGCTCGTGGCAGTTATAGCCAAGCCTTGCTCGATCGCTGACCAGATTCCAACATCAACGGTGTGATCTAACAACAAGTTAGTCAGCCGCGTCGAGTCTATTTAGGAAAGGGTGTCTTGATAATGACGTACATAGGAAGTCGGGTTTCTTGAACATCGCCAAGTATGGGAAACGGGCGATGACGGCAACACTTGCACTATACTCATAATTAGTACAATAGTAGGAAACAGAATCCAGAAGGAATGTTCCACTTACAGGCATCCCATAGCAAGTAGCGGGATGAGAAAGTATTTCGTCTTCTTTTTAAGCTGCAATTTCCAGATGATGAACCCTGGCAGTATTGCGAAGATCAGATCCGTGATAACAGCTGTAATGCTATACGAAATCGTAAGGGAGATAGCGACGTTCAGGTCAATACATTTCCCTGGCTGGTACTTATCCCAGGCAAAGGATATAGGTTGGCATTGGAATATAGAAATGAAGAAGAAGAGGGCGCCAGAGATGGTAGAGCAGACCATCGTAATATAGATTATCCATCTGTGTAGTTGACGAGTCACTACCTGCAGCAGGAAAAGGCCAATCGACAGCTTGCAGGCCACCATAGTTAGGCTGTACCAGATATAGCCGAACCAAAAGCACTATACACAAACAAACGTTAGGGGTGTATGATTCATTCGGGTCCCAATATTTTACCATCATAGCTCTAGTGATCTGCGCTCTCTCCAGGTTGTGTTGGCGTTGTCCGGTTCCCTGTGTGATACCGTATATCGAGAAAGCGGAATAAAGGGTGAAAGTCGTCTAGAACGAAATCAATAAATGTCCACGACCTGCTGGGATCGTCGTGACAATTGACAGGTAAACGTACCATCGCGAGGGTCATAAACCAGTCATCTAGTTTCACTGCACGAACTATAAAACCTCTCACATAAAGTCTAAATAAACAAGAAATAAGAGATGTAGTAAAAAAGGTTACCATAACAGCCATGAGCTCTGGTCCTCTATTGTCGGAATTCGATGCCATGGGAAGGACCTATGCTGCCAGGAAGAGCAGAAGAAACCTGTGGGGATTGAGGATCCTTCCCCAGTCAGTAACATTCGGGATCGGAGCTGTTCATATAATATTCCAGATCTTATTGTCTATCCCTGATTCGAACGTGGCGGATGATAGTGGTTGCATCATGGATCTAATTCGTGCAGCCTTAGCGTGCTACTGCAACCATGTAGATACCGGAATCGTGACAAAGACACGACCACTACGGATGATACAGATCCCAAACGGCTGCGTCCGATCCATTGGCCAATCCCGCTTATGGAAAGGAGGTCATGGGATCTATCCAGATTATGCTCCTGGTTTTTAACCTTCCACATTGAGAACATATCCAAGGTATGGTCGGCTAACTCTATGTTTCAACTAATGTAGATAAGCACCAAAAGTAGTAGGCAGATGTTTGGGCTTGGCGCCACAGTCCGATGAGACAATAATCACAGCAGCAAGTTCTTACAATCTCTGATGGTGTATTTGTTTCATCCGATTGTCGTGCCTGTTACTTTGCATTAATACCTACTCAAAGTGGGATAGCGGTTGACGTTATTGTTTCAATTGGGAGTTTTCTCCGGTACAGACCCACAGGCCATGTGGTGAATATTCAAAGGAGTAATAAATGGGACCGTCCGGTCAATGCAAATCGATCCTTCTAACCCATTACAGAAGATCGCTTACTAAATCTTCTAAGCTTGGACGGAGCATAACCCAGTGAGGTAGTCGAGACTTGGCGAGATAACACTGACTTGCCTCGGTAAGAAACCTCCTGACATTGGGAGGTTCATCGAAGCCGGGCTCGCCTTGTTGTACTTTGTTCTGACTTATCACGCCAAGTTCGCCAAGCCTTCCTTTCACCACGTGGTTCAAGACCGGAAATCGTCCGCTTTGTATATCAATAAACTAGTACTAGGAGTAGAGCTACTGCCTTTTCCGAAGTACCACAGTCTATTTAACAGTCAAAGTTACACTGAATAGCATCAACAGCCATAGTTCCGCTTGTACCAGCAGTGCTGAAGCAATTCTCCTGCTTGTAACTGTTGCCATTGTACTGGTACCTGACACCGCCGATGTTTCGAAGGCCGATACTGTTTGCGCCAAAGTACAAGTGAGGACCGTAGGTAGTGGTAAAGTCGGCACTGAAGCCAGGACTGTCGCGTTTGAGCTTACCGGCAGCAATGATAGTGCCGCAATTGCCATCGACAACGTTGACTCCAGAACCGCCGACAGTACTTCCGGGGAGACCAAGTGTGGCAAGACTGGCCCAAACAATGACTGCGCACTTGTGCTGGCCGGGTGCCCTGCAAGTCTTGACGTCACGCTGCAAGTCAGGGTTAGATCAGCTGTTCGATATTTCGAGAGAGAAAACGTACAGCGCGCAACTGGGCGCCTTCGAGTTCAGTAGGTGCAGCCTGGGCCATTGACACAAGCGCAGAGACAGCGAAGATGTTGTTGAGCTTCATAGCGAGAGAGGTGGGATTTTGCGATAAATGTTGGTAAAGTGATAGTGAGATGATGTGACTTGTCTGCTGGAATCATGTAGCTCTAAGTGCAGTTACCTCTTCTTTTATAGAAGTGCTCCAAATTCCAACTTTAGCTTTAATCATGTACTTGCGATGTAAAAAAAGTCCTATCGGCAATTACAAATTCCGCGCAAGAATTATCTATTGTTTAAAGTTTTCACTAAATATCAACCCCACCCCTAGTATCCATTGCTTTATATGTAAGACACACTAATAGAACTAGAATTATCTATAACAAGAGAAAGTTTGTAATCAAGGTACGTTTTAATCTATCTAGGTTTCTGTATTGTTGTAATTGTAACGTCTGATTGGTACTTACCTTTGCTAAAGCGAAGATTCAAAAGCCCGTGTAAGTGCCTGCTACCATACCCCACCCTGTTGCTAGGAGGATATACAGTCTTGACTACCATTTAATGCTGCTGCCTAATATTGAAAGCACCGATCTAACATGTGGAAAACCTTTGCAAAGCCCATAGCGCATCTAGAGGTACCTGGTTGATGGTTCGGACGATGTATCTTCAATGCGACAAGGCCAACACGATTTTTTAGAGGAATTCCAGGATCTGCAATCCGAAGCATCTGAGCATATGAAGTTGATGTCTGGACTTACAGCAACTGGAATCACACATGGATGCCGAGACATAGCTCGGCAATTTGATAGATGCCTATACCGAATCTCAAGCTGGCTGGGTATTTGCGCTTTCTTATAGCGTCGAGCCTAGAAGAGTTAAGGGCATGTGCTTCGGAAGGGCCAATTATTGTTAGAAGTATCCCTGACATTAGTAACGATGCTATTCACCTTACACTATCTGCCAACCAATAGATCTTTAATTGTAATGATTTGAACTGTACGACTTGATACCTGACCTTCAAAAACATTAAATAGATCCAGTTGATCAGCTCTTTGAACCTATACTTTTGTTCTGTTATTGCTCAACTTGCTTGCTGGCACCTGTCAAGCAGACTCTGGCAATAATTTAAGTGATACCTGTTTCTCGCACCGAGCGCCGTATGTTAGTCGATCTCCCGGCACAGATCTGTTTTAATATCCATCAGCCTGCTAGTGTTATTTGGACAACGTCCTGATCAATGGGCTAGTTGGACTGCATTATGCCAGCTGTGGGACCTTTTAGAATCATATACAAAGAAGTCTCACGTCCTAATTGAAAGGCAAGGCTTTGACAATAACGTAGGCAGCCAAGAGAGCTTCAATAAATCCTGCCTTGAAACAGCAACCAAAGAAGTATGCTTAAACAAATCTGGATACGAAAATTACTGACAGTTCTTCTACTAAAAATAACCGCTTGTGGGCATAAACAGTATTACTTCTACCTTATTTCAGTGCTCAACTGCATCTCAGAAGCAATACGGATTGCTGTTCTACTGAGTACACGCGTGCCAATCGATGGTATTTAGCAAGGTTCACCTATTTGTTTGCGGAGCCTAGGGTAAGTCTGGCGCTGGTGGGCCTCAATATTGGACGGGGGCCTTGAAACGCAGGCTCTGGTTGGACGCCACACCGTCACCAAGGCTGACTGCAACCCATAGAAGTGGGATTTTGGAGGGCTCATTGATATAATCTGACCATAATGCCTTGTACCGTTGTGTTGCGTTGCCACTTGTCTCAGTTCGTCGAAAAACGAGGCTCTGGACTGCCGCTATGACTCCTCGGTCGCAAGAAGAGACCTTCTGTTGAACATTCCCCCCTCATTTACGAAATCGTTTTCAATACTTCAATAGTACAATCACGGAGGCGACTTTGGCCCGCTCTACGATTCCTCATATACCTCCAGGATTCTTACTCTTTTCTAGACAAGATGTTGCATACAACATATTATGTCTTCCTCTTGCTGTTCCTAACCTTGTTTACTGGCACTTGTCGTGCTGACTCCGGTGATGACTTTAGCAATAACCTTTTCTCAGACATAGCTCCGTAAGTAGGTTTATCTTGTAGCGTTTAGGTTAGGCCTGTACAAACGAACTGCATTTTTGAAGCTCTACAACTCCCATGGTAGCACGATATTTGACCATTAATCTTTTACTAACTTGTGTCAGGCTCCTAGCATTATTCGGAGAACGTGTGACCATGCAGTTTCTGAGCCAGTCTATGGGCTAGTTGGACTGCATTATCCTAGCCATGGGACCTTTGGGCATTATCACTACTATTGTTAGTGCTATTCGAGTTGACGGTCCCCCTTGGCTTAAGGCTATTATAGGAAGGTCGCGAGAAAACCTTTCTGTTGCAGAAATGGAGCTTATGTCTTCTACTTCAGAAGAGACCTGCGAGCTATGGAATGGCCGCGATGTCGTTAGATGCCAAGGGCTAGCCCCAGTGACAGAATTCGTTTTCCTTATGCCGATGGAGGAAGGCAGCGATATTACGAAGATCAGGTTTATGTTTCTGGAAGAAGCACTGAGCGAGGGACTGCTCCAAAAACAGGGTGGGTATGACGTTTCTACCGAGATGCATTTATGACAAGAATCTAGATCCTGAGCCCCTTAAAGACTCCAATGTTATTGGAATCGAACGACACGGTCACAGTCTATTATTGCAGACGAAGAGGTCGCAACACGAATTCCGTTGAACGATGGGACCTGAAAACCTTGTTCAGGCAACAGCGGTGCAATCATCAATTTCATCGGCCCGTACCTCTGAACTAATTGTCTTACGAGATACCTCCACCAAAGCACCGAATATCACTCTCAACCGGTGCCACAAAGCTAACAGGGGCCAATCACTCGCTGTGGCCATCATTGGTACTATAGTCCAACTCGGAGTCCTGGTATACCTGGTTTTCGTCACTTACTATCCCACTCTGAAGTTTAAGAAGGATGATAAAGGCATTGTGGGGTACGCATTTCCTTTGGCCAGTAGTGGCACAGTTATCCTTGTATTGGGCATGTTGCTCTGCGCCCATGTTGTTGATCAAAGCACCGAAGAGGAGATATCAGCCCCGTAAAGGGCGTAAGCTGAGGATGATCTGGTTGCAGCAGAAGCAGACTATTAGTGATCAAGTCTTCCACTCCTTCGCCCTTTTTCCACAACGTTTTCCTCAAGTCATCGTCACATCACAAAGAAAGAGAAAGGACAACAAAGTACCAGAAGCGACGGGAAAGTCATCTACGTTGTCAGGGGCCGATACTGGAATCCAAAACGTGAGCCCATCGCTTCGACGGCGTATACGACCATCGACAGAGTTAAACAGAGAAACTAGCATCTATTCAGCAGACCGACCCAGCACTTCTATCAACATCTGTGTCGTCGCAACATTGGTATGTCTGTCAGGATTTCTGATCCAATTTATTGGCCTAAGAGGGTTGCACTGGTCCGCCTCAGTAGGACAACTCATTGCAGTTATGATTATGACGATCCTCCGAGCTTATATACGTCGTGGGCTTACTACACCTTTGATTAGCCAGGAAATGCAGAAAGGATTCGAACTTGACCGATTGGCCTTAGCCTTAGGCGAACCTGACTCGAAATCGGGTCCCGGGTCGATGTCTAAAGGCCAGGGGGTTGATTTTGAATTGCCACTGGGCAAGACTTGGACCGTGATGATGAATGATGATGATAGCTTGACCATGACTGAGCCCCCTATACCTGTGTCTAGTGATTCCGACACACAAGCTCCTAGTAGAGCTACCCCAGAAAGCGGGCTGGTGATCAGACGAAGAAACGAAGAAGCACAGGAGACTTTGGAGATACGAGCTTATCTGGCACAACTGGCAGGTTGGCAGGGGCCGGCGTTCAAAGAGGCGAGGTCTCTTGCAAAGGCGATGGAAGCCACCCTGGACATGCTCTGTCCCAGGCTCCAAGAGAAAACAACGAACTGGAAATTCTCTACCGCATTGGCCATAGGCGAGGGTGGCGACAATTCCACTTTACAATTTGTTGACCTATGCCTCAGCTATAAGGGAGGGCAATGGAAAGCTCGCGTCGATAAACTTGATTCAGCTCTATCTTTGTGGCTTTGCTCAATTGACAAAAAGCGGGATGTGCCTTCAGTCACAACAAAGTCGAATGTTCCGAATGATGATGACGAATGGATACGGAATAAAGATTCACGTGCTGGAGGAGGTTTAGTTCTTTTTGGCAAACGCTTCAAAGGACTTGAAGAGGCCTTACAGTGGTGGATGCCCGTCGACGCACCCCAGCCGTTATCAATGTATGATGATAAAATAAAAGACCGTTTCGAACTATGGAGAGTCATTGGCAGTGAAAGTTGGTTTCGAGCCACCCAAAGGCGCGGGCGCAGAAATTTTTTCTTTGCCGAGTCGAATGATGGCCTAGAACAACTATATGCTCGACAAATCTTCCATGCTTTCGTGTCCGCCGCGGCAGCGCGTATGGATTGTTCCATTGACGAGCATTCGGACATGGATAAGCTGGGGACATTTGTTCCTGGAGAGTGGCACAACCTCCATTTTCGAGGCCAGAACCTGAACAGGCTGGCAGCAGCGATTCGAGACTCTGGTCTCATGAACTTGAATGAAGCTTACCTTACTCTCATTCCACCACTTCACGCTGAGGGGCGGCTCGGTGAGTTGGATTGCGTTATCGATGCGACGTTCGCTCATGCGACACAGCAACTGAAGCGTCTTGATTGGAAAGCTGCTGAAGGATCTTATTTGAGTTTACTTGAACTTACCGAAGGCTATCATCCGAGGAGCTATACCTTCACCAAGGTAGTAGCTTTGGTCGAGGACTTTATCCAGATCATTGGTGGCTTGACGGCGGACCCAGAAAGTCCCGGAGATCAGCTACCTAGGGCAACGCAAGTCAAGAAAAATCTCCTATCGGTACTGGACTGTGACCGTTACAGCGATATTCGGATGACCTGAAACTACTACACGATCATCAGGAATGCCAGAGAAAGCGGCCCAGTGTAGAGGCATTAGAGAAGATTTCGAGTTTTAACTTCACAAAACTCCATGTCCACGCTGCAGCTATCAGCGACCAGCAACTCAACAACATGTACTCTATCGGTTATATGCTTGACGAGTTATGGATGCATGTCACTGCCCAAGACATCCTAGGATGGACTCCACTCCATTGTGCCGCAGCCTGGCGAGTTAGAGAAGACGTGGAGTCGTGGACTGCACTTTTGGTCAGAAAAGGAGCTAATGCGAACGCTACCGACATTCGGGGGCGTACTCCACTGCATCATGCTATTATAAATATCAACAAATTCGCCCTGAGAGCATTACTTGATAACGGTGCAAACACCAATACGGCCGGGGTGGATGGAATAACGCCTTTGCATTGCGCAGCTATGGCTAGCTTTAGAAACATGGTCGAGGACTTGCTGCCTCGCCACAGGAAAGAGGCAGATGAATTTGCCATGGACATTTATGGCAGAGCCCCTATTCATGTGGCCGCCCTCAACGGAAACACCATGGTTATCAGTTATTTCCGTGACACCGTCGAGATCAGGGACGCTCAAGGCAGAACACCATTGCATCTCGCAGCATATGGCAGCCATTTAGAAACTATTGCGGAACTCATTCGGTGCGGTGCGAACCTGGATACTGTTACACGCGGTCCACCTTCCGAGGCTGCTCTTCATCTGGCTGTCACTGCTTGTAACATGGAACTTGTACAGAGGCTTCTTGATTTAGGGGCTAATGTTGATGTACGAAGTAGCCGTCAGGCAACCCCTCTCCACAACGCATGTTTCGTCGGAAACGTCGATATAGTCGACATATTGCTTTTGAAGGGTGCTGACGTTGACTCGAAGGACCGCGATGGCCAAACCCCGCTGATTGTAGCAGCGTTGAAAGGCAACCTAGAGGTGGTTCGGAGGTTGGTGTCTGAGCGTAATGTTGACATGAATAGTGAAGACGATGGCAAGCTTTGTGCTTTGCAAGTAGCAGCTAAGGGTGGTTATCTTGAGATTGTCCAGCTGTTAGTCTCCAAGGGTGCTGTAGTTGACGACGAGACGCAGCAGTTTATAGATACTGCCAGGGGGGTTTGGAAGGATAAATTGATGACATAATAAGCGATTGTTCCCAGCTTATAAAAGGTCGAATGGTTCATGATGTTACTTAAGGGGATAATTCTCATACGAACTTGCCTTCACAACTCTATAGCATAGTAGTGGTAGTCCATTTAAATCATGCGTTGCAGACAATACAAGGACTGGGTCTAACCAGGTTACTGGAATCAAAAAAGCGCTACACATGCCTCTAGCAGCTGAGCCCTAGGTGCAGTCAATCATCAAGGTCTCGAGTACATGGGACTGTTTGTAATTATTTCGACCATTGTTCCGTAAGTCTTGATCATTGTTATGATATACACAAGCAGGATCGCTACCAGGTTCAATATGCCGCACGCACTTATTCGGCCCCACAAGTTGCCGAGGCCGATGTGGATCACTTGACCGAAGAACCCCAACAACACATTCAGAGGCAATTGCCTCGTACACCTCCACTATCATCCTTCATCTCCCAAAGACTTAAGCTTGTGAGAACTATATTGCCGCTAATGACTGACAGGCCATACAACCGGGCCCATGTAGCCTGCAAGGCTTGCCATACTCGTAAGGTCAGGTGTACCGTCACCTTATCTGGTCCCCCGTGCGCGAACTGCGCTCTGGACAAAATCCCTTGCGAGATACAGAAACGGAAGCGGCGACGGCAAGACTGCCTCTCACCAGGAGATGACTCAGATAGCTAATGAATACAGTAATTTGGATATCCTGCCTACACTGTCTGGTTCGGTGACGCAAGACAGCCTGACACCTGCAGCACAGAGCCTTTCAATTCCACCACTCCGTACTTCGCAAAGCGTGATTCCTCACCAAGATGCCGTCATTCAAGCAGAGAACTGTGACCCACTTCCTTGGACCTTGCCTCCTGACATGACTGGTCACTCACAAGAGCTCAACACTCCTTCATCTGCTGCAGCTACTGGAGAAATCATTTCCGTTGACAGCAGCGCAGAGAGTTACGAAGCTGATGTAGCTTTGGATGCAGACCTTGTTGAATCCAGAGATCCCGACGGCCTTGAAACAAGAGATTCATCGCCAATTGCCAACGCCACATCAGCATGGGCCGAAATTCTGGAGGAGCGGGAAAGCGATGGCAACCGAGTGCCGTTCTACCCAGGTAAATGACCCGTCTTAGATCCTCGCAATCTTCGATCATAACAGAAGCAGGTGACGAGAGAGGCCCGGCTTTCGTCATAGACGTCTGCAAGCCTGGAAGATCAAACAGTAGCAATCATGCTTTTGTTGCCATGCCCTCACTGGAATCTCTTGCGCCAGAGGAGATAGAGTACCTTCGGTTCAAGGGATGCTTTTCCTTACCACTCCACCCGCTTAGAGAAGCTCTGATCAAAGCATATTTCCATTATGTCCATCCCTTTGAGCCAGTCTTGGATCCCGACGACTTTTTAAACAAGTACAGCAAAGGTCACCTCAGTTTATTGCTACTATGGAACATATTCATGTGTGCTGCAAGTGTATGTTCCACTGCGCAAATAACGGGCGTGCGTGCTGACGGGTATAGTTTATTGACGACAGTGTGTTTGCTGGAAACTTTTACGACTCTCGACTTGCTTTCAAGCACAAAGCTTTCCAACGAGCGAAGGTACTTTGAACCTCGGAGTACACATCATCTCACTACCAATCGAGTTTGCTGACAGATTACGCAGACATTATATGATGCAGATTACGAGAAGAACAAAATTACCTTGATTCAATCTGTGTTTCTCATGGGCCATTTTTATGCCGATGCTGAGGATCGCCTGGGTCCTTGGCATTGGAATGGGGTTGCCATCAGCCTCTCCCACACCATCGGCCTTCACATGCTGGAACCTCCAGTGCGTGATGGCTTCCAACCTCTATGGCGCCGTGTCTGGTGGTGCATATACTACCGCGAAGTATGGCTGTCAATGGGCCAAGGACGCCCAATGCGGATATCTCTAGATCACTGCTCAACTTCGATGCCTGGGCTTTTCGATACAAGCCTCCACTGCTCTCCAGAGTATCTACACTACTTACCTGAGCAGCTTGGCAGACTGCTCAGAATGTGGCTTAAGCTGATTGAAGTCACACGCATCATGGGAGAGATATTATCGACCAACTATAGCATGAAGAGTGCAAGGCCTTCGAGAGCGGCGATTAGAAGAGACGAAGAGGAAATTCGTGCTAACGGTTTTCCCGAGGACCACAACGACCAAAGCCCCGTATTAGCATCCCACTTATATCAGTTTCGGCTTCATACTCAGTAAGTCCCGGGGGGTCAGAGGATATTCCGTGACTAAATAGTTGTAGGGCGGCAATCATAGCTCTTTACCGACCGTTCCTCATTGAAACACCATATGAAGTCCCAGCAAGTGAGCAGGATTCCTGGAATGCATTTGTAAAGACCAAAGTCCGGACTGCAGCTTCTCACGCAACACAGGCCGTCAATTCCATGATGGCAGAGGATTTGATGAAGTTTGCCCAGACGGTTACGTATGTACATTGAAACCAGTTATGACTATTGAATTGACAGTTTATTAGCGTCCTGACAATTGGGCCTCCAATCCAAGTCCTTCTGTTCGAGATGATGTCGTCCAAATCATCATCTACCCAACTGGCAAAGCACAATCTAGCCGTCTGCCTCTTGGCTCTACAGGAGATGCGCAAATCCTATATCTCTGCCGACGCTGCGTACAAGTTATTCAACCACGCCAGGACCATGGTCGAGAAAAGCCTTCGAGAAGCTGAGGTCATCTTACCAGGGCCGACGGTTTCACCAGAAACGCGGGGGATCGAGACCATGCAGTGGCTTGATAGCTCTGAGGACTACGGTTTTGCATCGACTGGGATGTTATCAGCCCTCTGGGCGCCGTTCGCTGGTCCCGTACCTGACGACTTTTCCGCAGATGGTTCCTAGACCAGCGTTCAATGGAATGGATGTGTTGATGCATGTCGGATTCGGGCAAAGCTTCCACAGCTCGGAATAAGCAATCTAGGCACAAGAACAACGTAGACGGGTTCTTACATCGCCAAGACCCACGTTCTAGGCCATTGACATGATGCTTTCAGTTTAGGGTAATGTGCCTCGGCCTTCGGAACTATGTGGGTCGCCAGAAAAACCACCGACCCGTATCAAATTTCATGGATTACTGTCGGTCCGAGGATTAAGATATGACGTCCCAACAGAATGATTGAGAGTTGCGTAAACCCTCCACAACAGAAGCAGGGTCAGCACACCTACATTGTCCAATGCCTGCATCCGTCGTGAGCCGAGGCGCACGTGAAGCCAGCCTTGATCCTTGTAGTCTTTCGTTAGCGAAGGAGGAATGAGAAGTTGTCATGCAACCGATGTTTCATCGCTAGCACAGAGATTAACAACAGTCCTCACTCCGCATTGTTCGCCCGTGAGGTTTCGCCAGTCTCCCTCGCTTGGAATCAATCAAGGTAGTACTCACCAGTATACAGAGAAGGATTCGAACCAATGGTTCTCTGACCCACAGCCGCACATTAATCTCAATCTCACCCTGTTCCTTTTGAATACCCCGTTGATAGCCAGAGCATGAGGGATATGACCACTTATTTACACCCATGGCAGTCGCGCGTGGGTGCTATAGAAGAATAGACACATAGGACATGTTAGCCATCTCATACAGTACACTCAGCATTATTCTAGGCACGGTAAGAACACAAAACGCAAGCAAAACATTACAAAACCGTAAGAACATTTACCAAGTATAATTTGTTTTGTGGAAGGTAATAGGAGTAGAGTTAGACTTGTTGCTATCATAGTGAATCTGGATCACTACCGGGCCATTTAAGATCCCAGACCTTGAGAGAAAGGGCATGTTGCCACTCCTCTTGCCTTGATAACACCCACTGCTGTTACCATTTCTTCTACTCCCTTCCCCTTCTGAGGATCAGGACCGATGGTCATCAAATCGTATCCTTGCGGTTGATACCTTTCCTTGGACCAACTCGGGACCCTACCACCCAATGCCCTCAACAGTATAGCAGCAGGTCCCCAGGATGCCCAGAAGCTTGGCTTTACATACCAAGGCTGAAAGCTAAGTTGGTCAAAATTGAAATAAGTAGTGCCTGGGTTTGGCTTTTCGGCGACAAGTTTAACAGGTTCGGATCGTGGAAGAGCCATGTATCGCAGGTATGTGATACGGAAAATCCGGATAAGTTTAATTAGTCCATTGACAAGAAATCCAGGGGACTCGAGGCTGGTAGCAAGATTCAACGTTAGCTTTTGTACGTACATTTGAGAGTATTTATTCCTCGAAAGAATAACTTACCATAGACTCGCGCGCATATTTTCGTCCAAGCTCTCAGCCAAAACCTTTCGGATAGTGACTCCCACAAATTCCGGCATCTTGGAAACAGCCGAATCAACATAAACCCGAACGTACTGGTCATTCGTGGCTGTTGGTCGAGCCACCTCCTGCTCATATTCGAGTGTCCAGGCGTCCAACTCCTCGGCGAAGTCAAGCCCACTGTTCCAGCCTTCCTTGCTACTGGGAAGAGGATCAAATGGAATTTCCATGTCGTCTCCGAGATTCTTGTGAAATACTCCAAGAGCACATTTTTCTACATCGGTCAATTGTCTCCATTCCTCTCTTTGAATGACCTTGAATATCTCCCCAAGGCCATCACCAAGAGTGTGTAACAGATCCGGATCTGTGATCTTATTGGCGCGACGATATCGAGCATGCCTGATCGTTTGTTTTAGTAACTTCCACTACTTCGACGCCTCCAGACTTAAGAGATAGGTTCCGTACAGATAGTTCATTCGTGCGACGGCGGTGGCATATCGATCGGAATCTCGAGCTTGAGACTGGGCTTCGCGGAGAAGAATTTGGGTATCGATGGCTCGCTTCCCTGCGTTTCTTTTGTTGTTCTGGCCTGTCACGGCAAATAGCTTAGACATAGTTGGTATGCCGCCAGCCTGTTCCGCTGTTAGTGTCAAAGACACCCCTTTCTAGCTGCAAAACACCTCTTTCTAACCTTGAGCAAAGCTATCTTACGAGCTTTTTCGAACGCGTATGGAAACTCCAGCAGTTGTAGCTGGGCAACAATATCGTGGGCTTCTTTTGTAGTCATGCTTGACAAAGGTCTTTTTTCACCAACAAATGGGGCCTCGATCTGTGTTTTACGACGGTATCGGAGGGTTTGTACCCGTACGAAAAAACAGATGGCCAGTAACACGACCACCAGGGGGACATGATTACCGGCGTTGGTGACCCACGCTGTTGCCTGAGCTATCATTTTCGTGTTATGTATAGATAGTTAAAAGAATCTAGTAGCAGACAGAAGAGAAGAAACAAAATAAATTTATCTTGCACTCCCTTATAAAACCTTTCGCTTTGCTCATTCCTTGCTGCCCCAACAATCAGGTAATTGTCCTCAACATTAGTACAAGACGTAGGAAGCTTCTGTCTTGAAGTTCCACTTAGCATATACACCTCGGTTCTTTGTGGGTCAATCGGTTGCCTGGCCTAGAAAGGTAATGGGTTCCGACGTCTCGAAAAACCTAATACTTCTGAACAAACACTGAGGCATGTGTTTAAACAAATGAAAGACCATGGTTATGCAAGCGGAGAAGTGCAGTCGAAGCTGGTAAACACTCCAAACAGCTAGGTCAATATTTGAGTTTCTTAAAGATCAGCTATCCAGTCGAATCGACACAATTAAATGACCACCGATATGAATCAGCTGCTAATGGAGGTTCACGTCCAAGAGTATGCCAGGTTAATATTGTGCATAGTACTAAAAAACGAAAGTAAGTTACTGATACAAGTCATCAGATTGATATTTTAAGTTAATGATTAACTTAAAATTGACTTTCGTAGATCGGACTTAGCTTTGGCGGAGATTGTCGGCCGAGATAACAATTATCTCCAGGCATCGCGAACGGGATTACCGGCCGAGAAGTTGTGGGGAAAATGAAGCCCAGCGAGTAACAACAAAAGTTTCCATACTAGAGACAGACGGCAGGACGCTCCTTTCTCCGAGCCTATCCTCATACTCAATTATAAGTAACTGGCACAAGACGATAAGAGACTGGGAAATCACTAAGCTCTCAATTTATATCCATTCTTCTTCCATTTATATCATTTTCAGACTAATATCCAATCCTGCAATACAAGAACTCCAGCAAGATGGACGGACGAAAGCTCGTGCTTGTGACAGGTGCCAACACCGGTCTCGGTTTCCAGATTGTCAAGGCCATTTGCGGTTCCGATAAAGGGTATGAGGTCTTGGTCGGAGGGAGGTCCATCGAAAAGGCTGAGCAAGCTGTCAAGGACCTCAAGAACGAGTTTCCCGCCAGCAATCTCCATGCAATCCAAGTTGACATTGAGGATGATACATCCATTGCCTCTGCATTCGAATATGTCAAGGCCAAGTATGGAAAACTTGATGCACTCATCAACAACGCAGGTAGGTCAAATTCATCCATGTTTTCGGCAATACTGACCAGCCGATGAATTGAAGGTGCTCAGCTTGATCAACAAGCGACTGCTGGCAAGATGACAGCAAGAGATATGTGGAACAAGACCTACGATGTTAACGTCACCGGAACCCACGTCTTGACTTGGCACTTTGCCCCATTGCTTCTCGAGTCCGACGATCCCCGTCTCATGTTCATCGCCAGCGGTACATCCTCTCTTGCCGGGACTGAAGATCCCAACTTTCCAGCCAACAAGCAGGCCAGCAAAGGCTGGCCAAAAACCTTGAACAACTTCCATTTGCCCGCATACCGAAGCAGCAAAACTGCAATGAATATGATGATGAGGTATTTAGAATCGGACTACTACAAGAGAACAGGGCTAACACGCTAGCAGGGAATGGTTTCGGCTTCTCGGTCAGGATGGTGTCAAGGTATGGGCCATTAGCCCTGGATACCTGGCAACTGGTCTCGGTGTTGGTCATGAGCAGAACAAGACACAAGGTGCTATTGACCCTGCGATTGGAGCTGCGGTTGTAAGGGATGTTTTGGAGGGGGCGAGGGATGGAGACGTTGGCAAAGTTGTTTCAAAGCAAGGCATCCAGGCTTGGTAGGATTTAATCCTTACCCTGAGTTAGCTCGTAGATGCTCAGCTTAAAAAGCTCACCGGGCTAAAGAATGAGACAAGTCGACTTCTATACATGTATCAAACTATTTTACAGTCCTTGCATTTCCGATGTTGTGAACATGTCATGGTGAGAGGAACCAAACAGCTCGTTGAGATAATCCCAATCAGTTTCATAGGGGACCTGCTCACCCTCCCCAGGCTTCCAGCTCATGTCCTGATTTATGTCTGGCAATTCTAGCATCGGGCTGGCGGGTGGCAATGCCGGCATATCGGCCATCCTTTGCATTCCTTCGCCACTTTGTTGCGCCCCTAGACGAGAAATTGTACCTTCCAATATTGATAAAACTCTGGATCGTGACCTCGCTCCATCTTCCGACTTCTCATTTTGAATGACCGTTCTGGCCCTTTCCAAGAGAGCCTGTACACTCATCTGGTCCACATTACAGCTTTCCGTGGACTGGTGTAGTGTGTACGCCACAAGACACAGTGTCGTCGTGCCCAATAAGAGATCATGCCAAGTGATACTCTTCACGAACCACTCCTCAGATTCCAGCTGACCTCCAGGCCTACACTCCTCGTAAGCCTCCACAAGGTAAGTTATCAGGGTACGTGATGCTTGATAGCATTGTTGGATGCTTTTCTCTCGCTTTTGGAGCACATGTGGACGATGAAGAACACATAGGCTTTTGTAGTATACAAAGGTGATACAAAGCCGAGCGACAATAAGCTGAGGGGGGTCCATGATACACCTTTCCATTGGGCGAGATCGATATACATCCGGAAGGTTTTCGTATAAGTCCTTGAGTTCGGCATCCAAAGAGTCGATGTCAGCGTCTTCTGCCGTCTTTGAGTTATTCAACAGTGCATGTTGAAGAATCTTGTCAAATATCGTCATGAATTTGTGCTTGAGGATGGAAAACGACACATTAGTCAGCTCAGTGACCGGTCGTGAGGAGGGTAGTTGAGCGGCGTGTTCATCGAAGTCGGAGTCGAGAAGATTGCTTGGGGCCCGTGTATCGGTGACTGCTAAGTTGACTCTCGACGGAACGCCAAGGTGGAACGACACTAGAAGGTCAAGCTGCATGAACGTACTCCACGCTCTACGCCGCATCTCTGCTTCGAAGGGAGTCAGCCTTAGAGCGCTACTCTCTCTGTGATAACCTGAGATCGTTCCAATATGGGCGAGCATGCTGAGAAGGCCTGCCATGTCGGGAGAAATCTCTAGACGGGTGATGAAATGCGAATGTATGTAGAGCAGAAGTGCCTCAAAGCAGAAGGCCTTGGGACGGAAATATTCTCCCAGAGTGAGAATTTGGGCAGCAGCGACTGTCAATCCATGCCCTGGTGTTTCGTTTTCTTTACCTGTGCGGGAAATGTTGGTGGCGATGAACAGTATTGAAAAGAGAATCGATATCCAGAGCGGCGACACGGCACGAGGGTCGCGCCAAAATGCCTCGTACTGCCTCTGAAACTGCACTGAATGTATGTACGGCGTGACGTAAGCCCGAGCTCGGAAGTATGTAGACACTAGGCGATCGGTGGTCCTACGCGATGGAAGCTGTGTGTTGAGTATATGTTCGACGCTGGCCGGTTGCGAAAGGCTAGCACCGAACATAATGCCCAGTCCCATATCAACTCCTGCGTGAGGAGCACTTGTATCATCATTATCTCTGTCATCTTCTTCGAAGGGATCGAGGGTAGATCTGAGAGCTCTTATGTCGTCCAGCATGGCTGACCAGTGTGTTGTACCGCTGCCATTTTGGTAATAAAGGTCAGACGATGGTGGGAGTGTATGTTCCGCAGGGCCCGAACTGTGTGGCAACTCAGTAGCCGTAGTGCTTCCAACAGTGCCATTTGAACGTTGTCCCATAAGTGACCCGACGAGCTGCTCCAGATGTTCAAGACGCGCCTGAGCCTGGGCGTTGCGGCGACGGTCGATATCGATGGAAACTTCATAGGAGCAGGATGTGGGATCTCTTCTGCGAACACAGCTGCTACAGGGACTTTCACGGTCACATTTGAGTTTCCTCTGCCGGCATGCTGCACAGGCCAGCCGCTCCCTGTGCTTTCTTGCCCTCGAAGTGGACATTTTGGCTCGATGTTGGATAAATTCTACTCATGACTAATGAACAGAGCGGAGACTTTTCTCAGCAGTCTTTGGTCAATGCGTTGCCTGGTTAGACGCTAAACCTTGATAGGGTTAGTAATATTCGTCGCTACCATTTACAAGTCTGAGCAAAATTATTACAATAAGCCTACGTACAGTAGTAACTTAGACTTGAGGTTATAATAAAGCCGTGATAAGTAGCAAGGATCCAATTCTAGTCGAGCTTGACTACCCAGACTCCGGGTAAATGTTCCGATAGTGGATGTTCACGTTACTGCTTCGAGCACGGAGCACAACGGTCCGAGATGATATGGTGAACTCACGGCTTGAACACCCGAATTATCCGACAGACCGTTATGTGCTGGTTTTATTCCTTGTCATTATTCCCGGAGCGTAGAAAGAGACAGTTGAGGTTAAAGAGAATGCATCGGCATGGCGCACGGAGCCATAAAGCCGTTTCTATCGACTATGCACCGAACAAAGTACTTAAATGATCTTAAGTACTTACTCTATATAGAACGAGTTGTTAACGGGAACTATCGACACATCAATATTTTCTCTTGTGTAGAGCTGCATTTCGTCTCCCATTTAGGAACGGTATGGCTGCAAGGCACATTTCCCCATTAGGTCTTCGGACCTGAACAACGGTTAAACAACGCATTGAGGCCACTCAGGGTACCATCGTGTCAGTAATATTGACAAATGACCAAGGATACGTGATCACTTGCCAGTCTGTGCCGTTTGACCCGGTTCTTGGTATGTCTTTATATGCCGCCTTGTTCGTCCATGCAGGAACATCTCAGGATCGCCAGTCTTCTAACTCCAACCTCGAACAGACATCACCATGAAGATCGCTGCTTCTTTCGCGGCCGCTGTGGCCTTGGTTCAGAGCGCTTCTGCGCATTATATCTTCCAGCAGCTTAGTGTTGGATCGACCAAGTATCCTGTTTTCCAGTATATTCGACAGAACTCGAACTACAACTCTCCTGTCACCGGTAAGCATCTACCTTCCTCTCTATTTTAATGACAGTATACTGATCCCCATGCTGTGTAGACCTCGCTTCCAACGATCTTCGATGCAACGTCGGCGCCTCAGGATCCAACACCCAGACCGTCGCGGTCAAGGCTGGAGAGTCCATCACATTCACCCTCGACACTGCTGTCTACCACCAGGGACCTATCTCTGTATACATGTCCAAGGCACCTAGCTCTGCTGCTTCCTACGATGGCAGTGGAACCTGGTTCAAGATCAAGGACTGGGGTGCGCTATGAACAAAGTCCATGTGGATCAAGAGGACTAACAAGCATGAACAGGCCCATCTTTCAGCGGCAGTTCGTCCAGCTGGCCCATGTACTTGAGCTACACGTTCAACCTTCCTGCTTGTATCGCCAACGGCGAATACCTTCTGCGCATCCAGAGCATGGGTATCCACAACCCTTACCCCGCTGGCGACCCTCAGGTAAGTGAAGTCACAGAAGTATTGTTCTTCACAGGCACTAATTGGAATTTAGTTCTACATCAGCTGTGCCCAGATTAGCGTATCTGGTGGAGGAAGTGTAACTCCTGGAAACCAGGTTAAGATTCCTGGCTTCATCAAGGCTACTGACCCTGGATACACCGCCAACGTAAGTCACCCTTTGCCCATGATTCGTTGAGTATGGTCGATTGACGGTTTATCTTAGATCTACTCCAACTTTAAGAGCTACACCATTCCCGGTCCCTCAGTGGTACGTCAAACAAAATTAACTTTCCCCATTCCGTTCTAACGGTTACAGTTCTCTTGCAACGGCGCTCCTGGTGGCGATGACGGTGGTAGCACCAACCCTCCCACTACCACTCTTCAGACCTCCGCGCGCCCTTCTTCATCCACCCAGAACCCTCCTACGAACACTCAGCCTGGTAACGTAAGTTGATCCTTCTAGTAATTCTTGAACATATGCTGATTGAATGCAGTGCGCCTCTCTCTGGGGTCAGTGCGGTGGAAGTGGCTTCACGGGCCCCAAGTGCTGCGCTACTGGTACCTGCAAGGCGACCAACGACTTCTACTCTCAATGTGTGCAGTAATCGCCTGACTCTTCGATAGCAGAGAGACTGTGTTCGTATATTCTTGACTAGTCGCTTAGTGTATTACATAAAGTTGTCTTGAGCAATGTTGTTTGTTCGTTGTGTGTACCTTATGTGAGCATTCACCAGTCGTCATTTCATTCGGCACGGACAGGAACGCACAGCTATCATCGCGAACCTCCGATATGCCCACTGCAGTGACAACTATGTTCTATAGTCACCATTCCATCGGTCTGTTCGCAAAAGTATTTATTTTCCACCTGACTCACGACTTCCAACTTCTAACTCATCCACTCTTACTTTCCCACAACATCAAGCTACCAACTGTAAACAATCATCATCACGATAACACACTTCACTAAATCGACTTCGTCCATCCTACTTTGCAATCGACAACCATGGATATTCCAAATCCTCCCCCGTATCTTCCCCAGGAAATCCAGACCATGATCTGGAGATTTAGTCTCCGGCATGATCGTCCTGGCGTTCATGTGTTTGGTTACCGCAATGTACCCAACAACGGTTTGTCTACTACCATCTCGACAGGTATCTCGACGTATACAATCGACCGTGCTCTGTGGTTCACTTGCCGTGAATCATTGTACATCGTATCGCAACGTTTCGTAGAACAAGCGTCTCGTAGACACCCCTTGCTTTTACTTCAACCCCTGGCCGCACAAGGACCTCTTGCCTACAACCCAAACATGTTGCTTTATCCTTCGAACTATTTCGAGGACGACGGCCCGCGACAAGGTGTTACGGCTGCTCCTTCATGCGACCTTTTCATCTTTCACATGGAACAATTCCGAGACCCCGCTAGAGGACCGATCACACCCCAGCATCTACAAGGCGCAATTCCCCGGACCGTGGAGCACGTCGGCATCGAATTCAATCCAGCATGGTACGACAACGAAACCGATACGGCACGATTCATGGAAGACGAGAACTTCCGCAACATGTGGAGAATGATCCGGGGACAAGAGGTTTACGTTAATCTCTGGATCATTGACACATCCCTCAAGCGAAAGAACGATGCCCCGGCCCTGGATGATGACCTTTTTACTTTCTACGCCAGGGATAAGAAGTTCTCACAAGTCTTCGTCGATTTCGAACATCAGATTCCTACTGAAGAATTGTTGAAGGACTGGGACTATATTCAGCCCGTCGGTCGCGATCAGCCTTCTTCGATGGCATTTGTCCGAGCCCTGTGGGAGCACCGGTGGACTTTTGACCAACTGTTCCGCAATGATCCCGAGTACATGGGAGATCCGGACGAGGACCATCCTTTCGTCGGACTTCTTGGATGGGCGGAACTGTCATTTGAAGAGTCAGTGATGTAGCCTGGTGAGTTTCTGCGTGTTTGTATCTCATTTGTTAACGATCGGTCAGAGGCAGTAGAGGTAAGAAGCCTCCAATTATTGACAAAAGCAGAAAAAAACCACAAAACATAAAAGACAAAAAAAAAAAGTTTGGATGAACTGGGTCTTGATGACTGCGGATGACAAAAGGACAAGGGTAAAGACGTGTGATCATCCCAAAACGTATATCCGGCTGGACTGGGTTGTTTGTTGGTCACATGTCTTGTTTTATTAGCTAGCACAGAAAACATCAATTGAATTGAATTGTGCATGGTGCTTATCGCAGTCTCACTTAACCTCATTGGGCTCTTTTGGTGACATCACTGATTTATGCTTGTGATCCAAATGGTAGTAGTGGATTTTTCATCTTGAAGCGAGACCTGCTACCCTGCACTGCCCAACGGTCGATGGGCTTTCCGACCAGACGCGCTGTGAACAACGTTGCGAAGTGAAAATAAATAACTCTAAAGCTAATTCCGACTTCTGTCAATTATTCCCTAGTAGGGTAATGGATCAAGTGTAGGATCATCGTTGTTTGCAAGATCCGTTGCACCAGTCTGTTGATCCATCGCGTCAATCGAGACATGAACTGATCAGACGATGTTTAAACAATAAGGTCGCCACTAGTCATCGGTCAAGCCAGAGCCGCAACCGTACTAAAAACCACTCTTGCACTAAAATATTGCTAGTTCCCAGGCATCAGAATTTCTTCTCAAGCTCCATCGCCACAAAAAAGTCAATTGCTGTTCCAGACATAACCGAGCGACGAGCTAATTCTGTGGACATCCTCCACCAGAACATGTGGAGGATCAGCAAAAATTTTACAGTTTCACACCGGGAACAAAACGCCCGTAAATTTCTCATCCTCGGGCAACAATTCCTGATCTAAAAAACAGGCAGTGAAATAAACTCGAAGATAATTGGTCACTTGCTCCGAGCCAAGACACGATATCCTTGGCAGAGTTGTGGGGAATGGCGGGGATATTTTTTCTTACAAGGGGGAAAGCTTGGTTTTTTGCTTCTCCCTTTGTTTGCCGAACGAGAGGGAGAAGAATTGTGTTGCCTGGAGGCTAGAGTCCATTTATTCTCCGCATTGAACAGTAGTTTATTCATTGGGGATGGGGAAGGGAGATTGGGCTGATCTCAGCTGAGGAACAAGATATGCCTCATATGAACAAGGCGAAGAACAATTGCGAAGGTTATGTACTGTTCTACTCTGTAGGATTCATGTGAGATTTTAATGTAAACGCTCTCTACACAAGGAAATGATCATCTGCTGGAATTGATGATCCAAGTAATAAAAACAAGCATCATCGTCTCAAATGGTTCCACGACCCGCCCTCTGCAATCTCACCCTTCACTACCCCAACCAATTAGCCCAGACCTTTCTCCGCGCTGATCCCATGGGGTAGCACCAGACGTCTCCACTCCCCCAACCTTGGCGGCAGGGTGATATCATGCCGGCCAAGACTGTTAACTTGCTGCCTGGGCTTGGCACTTCGGCTTGCCCAGTTGGACCCCAGAGGGTTGCCAGACCACTGTCTTTATTTTTAAGCTTATATATACAGGGCCTTTTTCTTTGCCATGAACTTGTTTTTTTGTTGATCTGCAGTCTTCTCCTCTTTACTCACTCCTCTCTGCAAACTACTCAGTGATTGATTCAATTCATCATGGCTGACAGAGATATCTCCCCCGGTCACTCTTATGATGACAAGGCTGATCATCACTACGATGACAAGACCGGCTCTCATGGCGGCGCTGAGATGATGGAGCACGCCGGTCAAGGCCGCCGTGGCTCTACCGCCGTCAACATTGTCGAGAACCCTCTTCAGGTATGATTCATCACTCAAACCAACACAACAACCACTAACTATTTGTCTTCAGCGCAAAACAAAGGAAGAAACCATCGCCGACGCCCGCCTCTTCTGCGAGACCAATGGCATGTCCGAACACGCCGAAATGTTCGGCAGAGCAGCCCTCATCGCCCGTGACCCCGACAACTTCGAGTCCGTCGACCTTCTCGACGACGAGCGCGAAGCTCTCATCTACGAGCGAGACCACAAGTGGCATGGATCCAAGATGCTGTGGTACTCCATCGGTCTTTGTGCCGTCGGTGCTGCTACTCAGGGTTGGGATCAGACTGGTGCCAACGGTGCTAACCTGTCCTTCCCCAAGGAGTTTGGCATTGATGGTGAGGGAACTGATGAGTGGATTGTCGGTATCATCAACTCTATCATCTTCTTGACTGCTGGTTTGATCGGTGCTTTCATCGTTGATCCCCTCAACCACTACTTTGGTCGTCGTGGAGAGATCTTCATTACTGCCGCTTGCTTGACTGCTACGCCTATTGCTTCTGGCTTTTCTCGCAATTGGCAGGAGTTGTTCGCTATCCGTTTCATTATGGGAATTGGTATCGGTGCCAAGAACGCTACTGTGCCTATCTATTCCGCTGAGATGGCTCCTGCTAGAATTCGTGGTGCCCTCGTCATGTTCTGGCAACTCTGGGTCGTCATTGGTAAGTCAATCTCCACAAACTCACGACAACAATACTCACAACACCAGGTATCTTCCTCGGTTTCTGCGCCAACGTCATCGTCAAGGATATCGGTCGCATCGCCTGGCGTCTTGAACTCGGCTCCGCCTTCATCCCCGCCTTCCTCCTCATGGTCGGCATCTACTTCTGCCCCGAATCACCCCGTTGGCTGATGAAGCACGGCAAGATCTCCCAAGGCTTCGTCTCCATGGCCAAGCTCCGAGCTCACCCCATCATCGGTGCCCGCGATTACTACTACTCCTACGTCATCTACCATGAGGAGCTCAAGGTCGCTGCTGGTTCTGGTTACTTCCAGCGTCTCTGGGACTGCTTCGCTGTTCCCCGCATTCGACGTGCCAACTACGGTGCCAGCACTGTCATGCTTGCCCAGCAGATGTGCGGTATCAACATTATCTCTTTCTACAGCTCCACTATCTTCTCTGAGAGTGGTTTCACCCACGACCAGGCTTTGTATGCTTCTCTTGGATATGGTGCCATTCAGGTCGTCTTCACTATTCCCACCCTCTTCCTGATTGATACCAAGGGCCGACGGACCTTGACACTGGCTACTTTCCCTTTCATGTGCATCTTCCTTCTGGCTGCTGGTCTCTCTCTTCTCAACGATACCAACAACCAGGCCGCCCAGATCGCACCCGTCGCTCTCTTTATTTATCTCTTCACCATCGCGTACTGTCTCGGAGAAGGACCCGTCGCCTTCCAGTACTCCGCCGAGGTCTTCCCTACCATCCAGCGTGAGCAGGGTATGGCTTGGGCTGTCTGCATCAACAACACCTTCGCTGGTGTTCTTGGACTGACCTTCCCTCGTATGAGGACTGTCATGACACCTACTGGAGCCTTCGCATTCTACGCCGGACTGAACCTCATTGCTTGGGGTATGATCTTCTGCTTCGTTCGTGAGACCAAACAGATGACTCTTGAGGAGTTGGATCAGGTCTTCTCGGTTCCTACCAAGCAGTTCCTGTCTTATGAGACTCAGGTCTGGCTTCCTTACATGTTCAAGAAGTACGTGCTTTTCAAGAAGGTTGAGCGCCCTGCTCCAATTATCGAGAAGAGCGAGCGAAACCTTGCTTGAGGATGAGATGGAGGCTAGATGTAAATACCCAACACATATGGAACGGCGATAAGCTGTACTAGATAGTGGACTCTGAATGAAGTTAATACGTTATTACATTACTATGCTGTTCGCTCGCTTTTGTGACGCCTGTCCTTCTAGTGTTCGTGTGACAGCTTCCAAGAACAATCGCTATGCAGGGACTGTAGTTCAACAGATCGTCATGGTCCTTCCACTTTGTGAAAGGTGGTGGAGGACCTTGGCGATATCTAACACAGACTGCTTGGCTGGCTCTTGGCTGGACGATCACCTTGGCTGACTGCCCAGTGGGAGCCAAGGCACCAAACACTTGGTGGATGCGATCAGCAAAAGCTTCAACGAACGACATAAGACATTACCCAGACCGATCATCGATCTTAATGGGTCGTAATGGAGAATGTTACATCCGTACCTGCATCGCCCGAAGTCCCTGCATACTCTTGACATATACCGATGTCGCTGAACACCTGCCATTCTCAGTTATTACTTCAATCAAATTACGCTTGTTTCGCTTAATGAGACACATCTCATCTACTTCAAATATTGGCTGACACAATATGGACCCTTCGGGCGTGCTCCTTTTCCCCTTTTGGAGGACTTAAGCGAAGGTGCGGATGGCAGAAAATGATGTGGAACGGTTTCGACGCAGATAGAGTGCCTGCTTCCAAATCACTAGGCTACTGTAACGCCTGCCTGGGGCGCTAGGACAGATATGAATGGTCGCCCTGTATCCAGAACACGTTGTTCCCGTACTAAATACAAATATTACGAGCTTACGTGGGACGAGGCCATTTAAGAGACACTGCGTGACAGTTACATTGGCTTCGCAAATACTGGCTATAGCTTAATTGTAGCTCCGAGAAACAATATCGACTTTCGTCAAGATGAGTTAGTGATACATCAATTCTGCATATATAACAGCCACAGCCTCTGTCTCCATTAACTCAAGCATTACACCACGGACCAATCCAGAAAAACTTTTCGAAATCCATTATCCAAGTAAGACTATCCTGTATAGAAGCACTGAACAGACAGACTAACACTGTTCCAGAACTTGATCACAATGGTCAACTCACTGTTCGTCATCTACGCCCTGTCTGCAGTAGCAGGCGTACAGGCTTGCAAGAGAACCTGCTCTGCTACCTCGGCTACCAATTCGACTTGCACCTATACCTGCACTCACGTCTGCTCAAGCATTTCTGCTAACGAAGCGCGAAACACATTCCTTGCAGTTCTCCAGTCTGGTGGGAACTCATGTTCCGCAGTGGGGACAAGCGGTGTCAAGTGCAGTAAGACGACTAGCTTTGGAAGTTGTTATGATCACCATTGGTCTTGTGGAAGAGGTTGTTAAACAGTTACATGGATGCGTCAGAACGGATTGACACATCTCAAGATGGATTGAGATAGTTTTGATAGTAGCAAGGCTCAACGATGATTATTCATCAGGTATCTTCATTCAGCTATCGCCTTGCTCCGACATTGCCGCTGCGGCGTAAAGACGCCTTGCAGCATACCTCCACACATAGAATGCTACCTTATCCAGCATATCTCCATCCCTTAGGCTCACCAGTAGCATCCTCTGCGGCCTGAAGCTGCTTGTTCTTCTTGTTGACATACCATTTTGTGATCAAAACAAAGATGACGACGAGACCACAGCCGGCAATGATAGCACCTCCACCAGTCTGGTAGTAAGGCTCCTGGTTACGAAGGAAGAAGTAGGGAGTGAACCAGTGAGACACGGATGAAACACAGTTGGCGTATGCGATAAGAGCCGCACGCTTTGTACGTGGGCGAGGAACAACGGTCGTTTCCCAAGAGATTTGGAGCTGTTGCAGTTAGCATGGGTAGTTGATATTGATGGACTGGGTGACTTACGTTAAGACCGACGAAAGGACCGATAACAAGAAGAATCATGGAGAAGTATCGAGCTCCAACGTTGAGAGTTGTGATCATTACAGCACAGCCGACAATGGTGAACAGAATAGGGACGATGATGTGGTATCCGTGTTCCAAGCGTTTACCGGAAGACCAAGAGATGACCAAGGTGACCAGGAAGGCGATGATTGGAGGAGGAGCCTGAATAAGGTATGTTGTAGTACCAGAGAACCCAAGTGTAGCCACGATTGAAGGGAAGAAGTCCTTGTAAGACTGTCCGATAATAAGGCAGAAGTGAATGGCGGCGAAGAGATGCGCGAAGGGGTCCTTCATGCACATCCAGAAGCCATCCCAGTAGCCGCCAGTGTCATCCTCAGAAAGACCACCAGCGGAGACAGCCTGTCGGTACTGAGCGATCTGGGCCTCCTCCTCGGTGATGAAGTATGTTCCAGTAGAGTCAGGGAAGTTGGGAATGAACCAGAAGCTGAAAGCAGCAACAATGATACTGACAGCTCCCTCAAGAAGAAGGAACCACTTCCAAGCTCGGAGGTTAGCCACACCCTCCATGTTGGTCAAGATACCCGCCGCCAAAAGACCGGACAGAGCTTGTGAGATGGTGTTTCCGGCGTGCCAGATACCCATTCGGAGAGGAGACTCGTGTTTCGTGTACCAGGAACTGGTCATCAGAGAGACAGCAGGGACGAAGGGTCCTTCAACGAAGCCAATGATGAAACGGCACAGGCAGAATCCCCAGCCAGCGGTAACGGCGGGCATGCAGATTGTGACGCAGGACCAAGCCATCATGCAACCGGGGAGGAGGACTCGAGGGCTTCCTTTGGCGATGATGACGTTGGCGGGGATTTGAGAAATGATGTATCCGACGTAGAACATGGAGATACCGAGCGACCAGGTGACATCCGACATGCCTAGATCTTCCTGCATACCTGGAGAAAGCAGTGTTAGTTAAGCACAGACCAAGAATAGGTGGGTTGAGAGCGCTTACCAGCAAGACGGGCGTTGGAGACGTTGATTCGGTCGAGGTAGTTCATCAGCAACATGGCAGTGACCATGGGAAGGAACTTCCAATCGAGCTTTCGCACGAGTTTCTTCTCAAGAGCAGCGCGGTCTTCGGGACTCATATCTTTGATGAGGTCATATCGCTCAAGGATCTCATCGCGCTCAGGCGCATTCTCTTCGTATTCGACATCTCGTTTGGCGTCGAGAGAGTTGGGTTTTGATCGAACTGAGCCGGACATCTTGAGGAATTGTCAAAGGATGTGATTGAAAGGATGATAGGAGTGGGCTGACTGAAGAAGAGAGCCTGCTGAAGATGTTAAGAGAAGGTAGGATCAACAGTCTTTATACAACCGTGACCCTGCCATCGCCAAGGTAATGCTGTAGTAACAGTAGTCTGTTCTCACGGATGTCTCCCTGATCCGTCCTTCTCTCCCGACTCCCCCGCATCCCCGCGTTTACCAGGCTGGAGTTTCTTTTGGTTTGCGGGGTGTTAGTGTCGGATTACCCCCGTCGGACAAGATCCGCCCAATCAAACCTTGTTTGACGGACTGGGGCCGACGAAGCATGCTAAGAGAAAAACAGGCCATACTAAAGCCAAGAGACACAGGTCATGGGGGTTAAGCGGTTAGCGGCCTCGAAGAAGCATAGTTCTGGACAAAAGACCGAAGATGGATGGGGATCTCCGGCGGTATGAAATCCAGATATTGCTAAACCCAGTCAATTACACGAATAAGCTTAAATCTTGACTCGTACGTACCTCCAGACTACCCTGTCCTTCCATGATCTTGGTAGACAGTGACAGTAAGAATTGTTGGAATACGCTTAGACCCGAGAAGCGCGTTGAGCATTGTGTTAGCAGCACGGATGCTTTGCTGACTACTTCAAACGTCTGCGCGAATCCTTGCTGGTTTGGTTGTGAGAGGCAGACATATGCAACCGCCGCAGCCAAGATGTTGTATGCATCTAGGAAGGATACTGTTCTAGACTTAGTGTATTGTGACTCGATTAAGCGCTTGCAAGATGTTATCGTGTCACTCTGAATCTCTGGAGAATCTCCGAGGGTTTTGGATGGTGGGTTGACTATTAGGATCATGGCCCGACACGCTAGCTGGTCCAGGTAGTCGGGATTGTTTGTTGGTGGGAATTCGCGCCAGAAGCAGAGGTTGCTGTATGAGAAAAGGGCGCTGGGCTTGTCACTTCCACAAATGTCCGATATGAGTTGGGCATGGACTATTAGATGGCGGCTTAGAGCGAGTTTGTTGCGTACTTGGGCTGGTAACCCTGATTCATCATCGTTTACTGGAGGCTCAGGAATCTGGAGTGCTGTTAGTAATGCTAGGAGAACATCCAACATTTTCGCTTACAGAAACAGCGATATCATCGTCTGTGATGCTGAATGGCCGACCCATTGAAGAAGCCAAGGACCTAAGACGGTTAGCCAAGACCCTGCAGAGGTTGTGAAGACACCCACCGATCCATTAGATACACACTCCAAAACAACCACTCAACGCGATAAGTACTATCCACACCAAGTCTCTCCTGTGGAATAACAGTCTTATGCAACCCAGCAGCAATACAATTCGTCATAATGAACCCCATAAGATGCCACGTCGACCCACCAGCCGGATTAAACATAGAAAACACCGCTAGCAAAAGCATGCAATGCAGCGTATCCAGCGGTTCCTGCGACTGGAGTATCGTGGGGAGTAGCTTCACAGCTGCAGTATGGAGATTCGTAGCTAGACCCGAAAAGCGACTTGTTTCTGGTGACATGCTTATTCCGATCGCGATAGCCATGTATGCATTGAAGCGAGGAAGGGCAGCTTTGTCGGTGGAGTCAACGACTGTGTCGTATTGTTCCATTAGACGACGTTCGTCTATGTAGGGAAGCCAGACGCTCCAGTCTATGAAGCGTTGGAGGTGGGGGAGGGTTATGTCGCGTGTAAGTAGGATAGCTTGGTCGGTTCCAAGCGACATATGGTGTGAGGCTGAGGCTGTGGAGGGATCGCGACCATCTACGGCCAAAGCTGCTGCGATTGACTCAATTATCGCGAGTTTATGAGGTTCATTGCCTGTATTTGCTCGAGATTCTGCCATAGCCTTATTGGAGAGCAGACCAATGGCACTCATGGTGTCTTCAACCGTTGACTGCTCATCTCCATTCTGTACAGCTGGTCCTGAGCTTGGAAGAACAGGTATGTAAGCTTCAGTAGAGCGACGTCTTTTGCCAGTGATGGGCGAGATGACATCTGAAGCACCAAAAGAACGTCGTGCTTGAACATGCTGTTGTTCAGCGATCTTGACCTTTTGTTCCAGCTCAGCGACGCGACGTCTGAGCGACTCAACATAGCCGTTGACTCTAGCGTGAGTCAGACCTGCGTCTTCGGCGTTGAAGTCGAATTGCTGCGATCTCGCTATGCAGTCAACGCCAAGATCGGCACAAGATGTGCACGCAGGGCGTAATCTGTCACACTGTGATTGTCAGCCAATTGTCCGTGCAGATCGAAACTTGTGCCAAGAAACAAGGGACGAAATAGCATGATCGGTGTAGGCCACAAGTTAGGCGAATCATTTCCGTCATCTCAATTTAGGCCATCGGACTCACTTTTTGCTTCCTCTTGAAGCACCGTTCGCAGGCCAAGGGTGCTCGGCCGTTCTTCTGCAGCGGCAGCGGCACAGGTTGACCAGGGCTCCGTACAGGGTCTGAGACGCGGGGAATGTCACGCCAATCAGTTGTTGTCATGTTGGACGTTGGAAGGCTGATCTTGGGTAGGAAGAGACGGAGAGAGTCCGAGGGGAAATCTGGGGATGATGCAGATTTAATCGGACTTGTTCCTATGGGGTCACGTGGAGACCAGCTCCGGCTGGCAGTTTATGGGGTAACAGACTGGGCCCCCAGGTTCTCACTTCAACACGGACCAAGGATTGACCAATATTAACTATTTTGAGTGAAATCTATGCTAAACAATTTAATTTACTGATATTGTGGTTTATGCTGCCACGGGAACACCGTTGCTAACCCCATTTGTCACACCGTTGGTGACTCCATTTGTAGCCCCATTTGTGTGTCCATTTGTAGCACCGTTGACAGCCTTAGCAGGGGCACCATTTGACTGAGCAGCCTTGACAGACTCGTTAAGAGCAGCCATCTCAGCACCTCGCTTAGTAGCAGCACCCATAAGAAGAGGCCCATCAGTAGCAGCCATGACCCATCTGGCACCCATCTTGCAGAACTTCTCCACAAGATCAAGTCTAGCATGAAGACCTCCAACACCAAGCCACTTGCCATGCTTCTTACAAGCCGCAAGAGTACGCTCATAAGCCTCCGTCAAACGGGGGTTCTCATAATCACCAGGGATACCCATCTCAGCGGTAAGATCATTTGTGCCGATAAGAAGTGAGTCAACACCAGGCAGAGCGGCAATCTCATCAACAAGCTCCAACGCCTCAAGAGTCTCAATCATGGGAATGACCAGAGTAGCGTCGTTGGTGACGGGGTTGGAGAGCTTTGCGGGGATGCTGCGGAATTGATGATGGGGAAGACCGTTGGTGGAGGAGCGGAAACCGATGGGTTGGAACTTGGCTGCGTTGACGACGTCTTGAGCGTCTTGAACGGAGCGGATGTGGGGGACTACAACGCCTAGAGCGCCGCCGTCGAGGACTCTTGAGACGTAGCAGGGGTCCTTGCTGGGGACGCGGACGATGGGGGAGATGCCGGCGTAGAGAGCGGCGACGCAGAGTTGAGAAGTGGATTCAAGATCCAATGAGCTGTGCTCTGTCTCAATGAAGAGTCTGGGGATAATTAGCTTTGTTTGGAGGAGGAGAGTTGATGGGACTTACCCGTCGAAGCCAGCTGTCTTGGCCATGCCGACAATCTCGATAGACTTGACGAGCTTGATGGACATGGTGTAGGCGACCTCATCACGGCTCATTTTTTCCTTAAGACTGTGGGGAATTGGTGCGAGAGACATGATGGCTGATGGATGAAAGTAAAAAGGTAGTAGTGGTTGGGGTATCTAGTGATTGTTTGTGGTGTTGATGCTGATGAAAACGGATTTGGCAAGGTGATTCCGTGGTATTAATATACAACTCCAAAACAGTCAAAAGAAAGACAATAGGCACAAAGACCGTTATCGTCCGTAGATTTCTCCACGTCCGATCTTTCCTCCCCCGACTTTCCCCTCCAAATTGAGGAATGGATTAAAGCCGAACCCCAGAGCCGAGAGGATCGTGGGGTTCGGAGTGGGGCCGACCATCACCACCGGACATTCTCCGCTGCATTGATACTACCCGCGCTTTGTCCTCCAAGACTTGGGGTGTCAGAATAAAGTGGTCTGAATACTGGTCTAAGGTGACTAGGTTATTTCGTCCCTTATGCTCGGCGGGCAATACTTCTGCCACCCTCACGACTCCCGCGGGATCGATATTGACGATCAATTATCGGAGGATAACCGGTGGTATTCCGAATCATCTTTGACTCATCTCGATTTATTGCAGAGGAGAGTTACTTAAAAATGCAAGTCATCAACTCCAACATTCACCCCTCACAAACCATCACCTTCAATCCCATCCATCTCCACCTTCACAATGGCTCCAGGCATCGTATCATCAACTCCCCCGGACACTCTCTCCTCTTCTTCAGAGAAGCCAACAGTCTACCTGCTGGACAACTTCCACCCTAATGTCATCGCCTACGCAAAGGAGAACTTCGATGCTGTCACAGTAGATGACCCTCGCCATTCCCAATGGCGCGAAGCTCGCTACCTCCTCGTCAGATCTTCCCGTCTGACAGCAGCAGACATCAAGTCATGTCCCAACCTGATCGCTATTGGCAAGCAGGGCGTTGGTATCGATAAGATCGACGCTGAAGCTTGTGCCGCGAGAGGAATCAAGATCTTTAACACTCCTGGTGTCAACGCTCGTGCAGTCGCTGAGCTTGTTTTGACACTGGCCACTTCTTGTGCTCGTCAAGTCGGGTCTATCGTCGCTAAGCAATCTTCTGGCATTCTTTGCCCCAAGGAGAAGTGCTCTGGCCTAATTCTGCACGAGAAGACTATCGGTATTCTTGGTATGGGCAACATTGGCAAGTGTGTCGCCAAGATCTTCCGCGGCGCATTCGAAGCAGATGTCATCGCATATGATCCCTTCCTCCCAGCAGACGCCTGGGTAGATATCCCCCACACACGTGCATCTTCCGTTGCAGAAGTCCTAGAATCATCAGATGTCGTCACCGTTCACATGCCTCTCACTCCCGAGACAAGAAACCTCATCAGCTACGAGGAGATGAAGCGCATGAAGAAGACAGCCATCATCATCAATACGGCGCGGGGAGGTATTGTGAACGAAGCCGGATTGCAGCGCGCTTTGGATGAGGGTCTTATCTGGGGTGCCGGTCTGGATTGTCATGAGGAGGAACCACCTAGTTATGAGAAGTATCATTCTCTTTGGGACAGTGGTGTTGTTAGTACGCCGCATATTGGAGCCGCTACTGCTGAGACGCAGATGCAGACCGGTATGGCTGCGGCGAGATATTTGTTAGAGTTTGCGTTGAGCAACTAGGAAGATAGACCTTTAATTATAAGCAACAAATTGATATTTTCATTCTAAAACTCGAAACCTTCCCATACACCTGGATTGCTAGGATCGCCATAAACATAGTGACCCAACGCTGACTCCATGTTCCATAACGAATCGTAGTTCAGTAATGCCCAGTTGATACCTGTTCCATCTTGATACTCTGAGCTGATGTCGTTCTCAGCGGGCATCGAATCGAATTGATTCACAGGGCCCAGCATATCCGGACGATTCAGTCCTTGTTCAAAGAACTGACTGTTTGCTGTAAAATCGCCCATATCAGCAGGTAGAGGTCCCGCGACCAAGGTTTGGGGAAAGTCGCCTTCTGTAAAGTTTCCAATCTCATTCGGAATCGTGACTGATGCGTCTGCGGGGAGGCTCATCGGCGGCTCCCTCGCATTCGGCCATAGCCGTTGCGAATGATCTCTAAGGAGCGCCTCAAAGACTGCAACGTAGTTTTTCGCATCGGGAAGCTGTAGAGTGACACTTCTCAATAGCTCTTGGCACCGCTGTAGCCCCTCATGTGACGCTCGTAGGTCTTCCGGTGAGATCTGCTTCGACACGGACATGCAGTACATAACCGATAAACCCGCCGTGAAGAGCATATGGAAGTAACTCCGCGTATGTGTAAGCTTGTCTCGTGCCTGTGTCAGCACATGATAGCGATCAATCGCCTCCAGAGCAGACCTGAGAAACACAGTAAGGATCCCTTTAGGCGGCAACCCATTCACTTTCGGTACAAGATCAATAGCCCTTCGCAAGACCGAGAGTCTCTCTCGAGCCAGGAGATGATCATACCACTCCTGCATCTCGTAAAGACAGCTCGGCTCCTGAATGATAGGCGTGCTACTCCGCCAATCCTGCAGCTCCTTGAGTAATTTGGTCATGGTGACATGGACGTGCCCGGCAAGATTACGTTTTGGCGAAGACTCAACGATCTTCCCCCTCAACTTGGAAAACTCAGTCTGAATATGCGACGATATTTGCCTCAATCTTACGGAGACGAAGAAAATAGTCATCTCATTCTGGACATTCGGCTCGCGGTTAAAGTTGAACGAGTCCAAGCTCTGGACTTGGCTGTTCGCTGCTTCGAGTTCTTCGTCACTTGCTTCGACTGGGAATTTAGTGCTTATGTCGTTGTCGTCGATTAAGAAGGGGCGATCGAGGGTTGTGGAGCTGTAGCGGTCTATGAGGTAGAATTGCCAGAATATTCGGCGACGGAGTTGTGTTTGGAGGAGGTCATTAGGGATGTGCGGGTTGGAGTGGAGGCCCAGTTCTATGCAGAGACGACCACAGAGTCTTACTACGTCCCAGATAGAAGTACCTACTACATCAGTGAGATGTTCATCTTTATGGGTAGTGAGACGTACCGATAGGATGATAGATGCCGAATCTACATATCAGTAATAGATCCTGAACAGAGTCTAATCCTCTGGTCAGGAACTCAGTCCCAAGATATTGCAGCGCTGCGTTATAGTATGCTTCTGGATGCCGATTGTGCAATCTGTTCCGATATGGAAGTACAGCTCCTATAGCACAGATCATAAAAGCTCTAAACAGATCGTGATTTGTGACTTGACCAGAAGTGTTCGGAGTGCTAAATAGACGGTGATGTAGGGCCCAGATACTTCGGCGGAGGAGGAATGGGTTCTGTATATGTGCCCAGCTCAGACTGGAACAAGTCAGCAATGAAAATGACCGGAAGTCGTTGTAAGACTAACTATTTCTCGAAAAGCATTTGCGTCTCAGCTGCGGAAGGCAATGAGCAAGGCGCTATCGACACTTCACCAGCAGCTGGGGCATCCGCTAGTGTTCTCAACAAGGTAGCATGAGATTTTCTCCAATTCGCATCCGCAAACAAATGCGCGATGAAACTGCATCGATCAGTCAATATGTCAAAGCTAAAAAGAATACTGGTGAACATACCTTATACTAGCGCCCTCTCTTGTCGCAGGTGAAGAAGCTGCTATCGACCTCGTATGTCGATCATCCGGGCTGGTCGTATCCACAGTACTAGGATCATGCGCTGTGGCGCTGGCTTCCAATTCTGCGAGTCTTTGAGATAAAGCTTGTTCTTTCTTCTCCAACTCATCAATCATTCTAATCTGTTAGCCCAGTCACCAAGGCATTTGTGGACCTTACGCTCGTGATAGTTGACCATTTCCATCGGCATCCGTATTTATGACAAGACATTCCAGCCCGTTTCTCTCACATGGTGAACAACTCGGTCTGTTATTATCGCACTATATCAATCAGCCCCACTGAATAGTTACAAAACTGCTGCTAGAGTAACCTTTGTTTTCCGCTGTGCACAGGCTTGGCAGGCTGGTAGTCTCGGTAGACGTGAAGTTGCTGGAGGACTCATTTTGGCGTGTCTCATTGGCCGGGAAAAATTCCGAAATTCTGACAGGGTAACGGGAATCTGGGGAGATGGTTAGTTATGTATTCTCCAACGGACATGACGTGGGTCGTGAGAGCATCACGTGTTTAACCCCGCAAGTTGTGAAAAGCTTGTTACTCTGGATTGAGACTAGAGTGAGAGTAGACTCGAGTTAGGGCGAAAGAAATAAATGCCCTACGGCTTGGCATGATGTGGTCGTGTTACTTTGTCACCTGCGTCTCAGCAGTCATGGTTATTAACACTGTTAAGATGGTTCAGAGTAACAGAAGATTTAGCTAAGTTCTTCAGTTTATGCTTATTTATCAGCTAAACTATCATGACTCTAACTTAATTCATAACTATCCTCGTGTTCAATTCGTCATGCAACTTATTTATCGCCCTCTAGCGGTTCTCAACATGTTTAGAAACAACAGACTCTGCATCCTTCATATCCGGCTCAATGATCTCTCGGGCAGCAGGCTTCAAGTCATCAGCAGTAGGATACGCAATCTTATGTACAGTGTACCAAGGTCTCTCAAACAACTTATCCATGCTCTCCAAAGATCGACCAGAAGTCTCAGGCATAGCAAAGTAGACGTAGACCAGCGAACAAGTACAAATGCTAAGGAAGAACATGAAAGCACCATATCGCTCAGTGGCAGCCAGAAGAGAAGGCATGGCGCGTGAGCAACCAAAGTACATAGCCCAGTGAACAGCCATGAGGATGGAGACGTTGATGGAGCGGATTCTGATGGGGAAGACCTCGGCGGATACGAGGTAGGGAATGGAAAACCAGCCGATGGACCAAGCGATGGCGTGGATGTAGATAGCGGCGATGGCGGCGCGACTGGCACCCATAGCAGAAGAACTAGCCTCAATTTCCTCAGTTGTCCATCCATTGGTGATCTTCAGATAAGCACCGACGAAGGCCAAAGTGAAGATCTGCATGGTAATACCAGTCATAAGAGATCGACGACGACCGATAAAGTCGATGACAAACACGGAAAAGATAAGAACCGAGACAAACTTGAGAATGGCATAGCAACCAGTCGCAAGGAAACGAGCCTCAGTGCCCTCAATACCGAGATATCCAAAGATAGTAGGACTGTACTGCGTAATAGCATTGGCACCAGACCACTGTCCAAAAACATGACAAGCAAACATAAGAGTAAATCTCCTACGGTTGCTAATATCCGCAAAGGTCTCCTTGATAAGATCCCAAGTATTAGCACCAGCCACAATCTCAATCTCATGATTAAGCTGTGCCTCAATGCCTTGGAACTCAGACTGGACATAAGGATGGTCCTCAGGAAGACCTCTGAATCGGGAGAGTACTGCGAGAGCTTCCGTGTTCTTGTTCTGGCTGAGCAGGAAACGGGGGGTCTCGGGGGTGAAGAAGGTGCCGACACCCCAGATTAGGGCGGGGATGAGTTGGAGGGCGGTGGGGAGTTGCCATTGCAGGTTTGTGCCGGCGTGGTATTTTGTTACGCCGTAGTTGAAGAAGAAGCCGAAGACGACGCCGAGTTGTTGGCAGCAGGTGTACTGAAGGGTCAAAAGACCACGAATAGGCTGGGGAGAGATCTAATACAAGTTAGTAAGGTTCATCAAAGCCTATGCAATGGGGATCATCATACCTCTGCGATGTAAACCGAAGGCAAAACGGTCGTCGCACCAATACCAATACCCGAAATAACACGAGAAGCATACAACGCTCCCAGGTTACCATTACTAAAGGTCTGACCAAAGATACCAGCCATGTAAACAACAGTAAAGAACTGGAAAGTGCGTGTTCGACCGAGACGCTGAGTCAACCAGACACAGCCCAAACAGCCAAAGACTGCACCGGCTGTAGCGATAGCAACGATCCAGCCCTTTGTGTTGGCATATTCGTGATCGGTCTGATTATCGATTCCGAAGCGTTCTTTGAAGATTTCCATGATGACGAGGGAAGCGATGTTGCCTGTGAATGAGTGTTAGCTTTGCTTTGGTGGTGAGTTGTGAGGGTGGGAGTGTGTATACCTTCATCGAAGCCCTTGGCTACACCTGAGAAACTCCAGATGCAGGTGCATGCTAGGAGATACCAGTTGAAGATTTCCCTGGGACTATCCTTGATGGCCCTTCTTGTGGCCTTGATCATGTTTGGTCTCGCCATGTTGAAGAAGAGTTCTCGCCACTGAGAAAAAAAAACGAAGTGAATGCTCTGAACCAGAAAAGAAATGTTGAACCGGGCTAAAGTCCTGAGCCTGAAGAAACAAAATTGCCAAGGAGACGAAGCAGCAATATATCGTAACCCAACCGTATTCCAAAAAGGTAGGATTATTTCCGTTTCTCTCCAACAAGAACCTTGCCAAGGACGTGGAGAAAATCTTGACCTTTGCAGGAAAGAAAAAAGGCGGGGATGGCCGATAATCTCTGTTGTTCCCCGAGTTCCCCAGGTTCAAGGTGTGGATCCCCGGTCTAGCGTGGAGTCAAAACGGTTGTCATCGGGGTATCTCCTAGTGCTGTCGGACGAATTCCAGGTGCCACCTTTGAGGGGTTTACCTTGTATTTCCCCTCGTGATGAAGCCCGGACCAAGGTGACGAGTCAAGAGGGAGGTTACAATGCGTCAAGCGAGGGCGCACTGATGGGGAAGATGACTGGGGAAGATGGGCTGGGGAAAATTCCCGCTGGGTTATGTTGGGCGAAATGTGCAGTTGTAACCATAATGGGATTATACGCGCAATTGATGCCGATATCCGGAGATGTTGGGGATCAGCTTTTTCTTGTGAGGAGAATGTGGTTCTGATGTTCATGACACTTTCGGAGATGTCTTGGCTGTCGGCAGTAGAGACGGGATCCTCTTAGCGCAGGATCACGAAGTCGTCTACCTTGGACAATGGCCGAAATGGGCCTAAACTAATTTTGCTCATGTGCTTTGCATGTCACTGTGTGTTTTGGAGATGCCCTGGGTCGGCGGGAGCTGTACGCGACGCGAAGCTTGGATAAGGCGAGCATGACATCTATGGGCTTGAGCAATGGAGAGCTTCGTGCAGTTCCTCTAGAACGCCACAATATTACAGAATTGGAGTAATTAATTGTATTTGAGCCTTGACCGAATAATCTTATTTTGATTTGATAGCTGACGCTTCTACTCATGCTTCAGCCTTCTTCTGTTTCAGCGTCGGCGCAGCTACTGCCCCGCGACAATGCCACTCAACAGTCTGAACATTGCCCTCTATACTATCCGTAATATACAACGTCTTATGCTCCGGTCCTCCAAAACAACAATTCGTAAAGTTAATCCCCTCAGAACCACTTACAATTCTCGCCTTGGGCACACCATGCGTATCAACCACAAACACACTTCCAAGACTAGGATGAGAAATGAACAAGTTCCCTTCTTCGTCAAGACACAATCCATCAGGGCCAGAGTTGCCGAAGGATTGGAAGAATACTCCAGCTTTGGACGTTGTGCCGTCGGCGTGGAGGGGGAGACGCCAGACTTGGTTTGCGCGGGTCATGGCGACGTAGAGGAAGCGCTCGTCGCGGGAGAGGACGAGACCATTTGGTGAAGGGCCGTTGTCGAGGAGTGTGTCGAGGCGTCCGTCTGGTGATAGACGGTATACTCGGCCTGTTGGGTCTGTCATGCCGGTTTGTCCTTGGTCTGTGAAGTACAAGTTTCCTTTGGAGTCGACGATGAGATCATTTGGGCCCTTGAATCTCTCGAGATTCTTTCTTGTAAGATGAGGTCCTGTCTTTCCAGTTTCGGGATTAAATGATAGAATTCCCTACAACAAATCAGTCAAGTCCAATCATATCAAGAAGTAATAATTACCTGCTTGTAGTCTGCCACCAAGATATCTCCATCCGCAGTTCCAACAAGCCCGTTCGGCTCACCATCCCACTGACAAGCAACCTCAACATTCTTATCCTTATCAATCCTCAAGATGCGCCCATAAGGAACATCAACAATATACAAATTCCCAGCACTGTCAAAAACAGGTCCTTCAAGGAAAATATGCTTGAACGAACCCGCGAAACCTCCGCGCCATTCTGTTTCTTGACCGATACATCGCTTGTCGTCTGGGATGCGAAGCCAGACTTCTGCTTTGATGACGGGAGGTGGTGGGTAGAAGTTCATGATGTGCTTTTCCTGGGAGGCTGGTAGTGCGCTTGGGCTTGGCTTGGACTCTTGGAGGCAGTTGGTGTTTTATGCTATGCAGGGTCTGTGCTTATGATACTCTGGCGGAAGAAATCCGATGCTTTGCGACAAGGCGGGGTTTGGTTCCGGTTGCCAATTGGTTGATGAACTCGCTTGCTTGTCTCAGCGTCCGTGAGCTGTGATTGGATTGCCTCGCGAACTGGCGAGATCCGTGACCCGACGGAGACCCATGAGTACTTGACTCGTGCACGCACTAGACCCCGACTTTTATGACTCGCTTCCATCACTGTTGACGCTGCAGGGTAACAAATGGTCATTTAATTGAAGACTTATTGAGGTGACGGTAGTCTACAGTGAGAAGATAAGAAAGACATAAAAGATCTCTGTCTAATAGTTTTTCCATCTCCGAGATCGAAGAAGAGAAAAAAGAGGCAGTTTACTGATTCTGCTGTGGTGAAATGCATGACATTTGTTTTGACTATCTTACATTTATTGACAAAAAAACGTATCAAACAACAGATGTAGCCATTCTGCCCAGATGAGCAGCAAATTAGCTGCAAATGACTTCACCAATTGATGGAAAATTATTTAATGGATATGAGTACGTAGTATATTAGATATAGCATAGAGCCATGTACTATGTTCAATTCATCTTCATCTTCTCTCCTTCAGAAGACAAGACTCACTGACGTCAGAGGATCATTTCAGGCAATCCACTTATTATCACCAATCAAAAGAGCTCAATCGGCTTTCAATTACCCCGACTCTCAACCAACCAGCCACCCATGTAAATGCTTCTATTTTTACCTCTCGCGCGTTGAATCGCGTCGCGATAAGTTGCCTACCACAAATGATTTGCGAGATGACCTCATTATTGTTAATCCCACATTGCCTTTCCACAGAATGCAACGTGATGAGAGTCAGCTGACTACGGACTACCGTACCTGCATTCAGTTTTAAATCCTTCTGCAATGATTGCTGACATGCAACTACTACACAGGCCAATCAGACGCGTCGCGTTAACTACGTTAAACTTCACGGCTTGATTTGTAATATCTGCGGGCAACTATTTGCGAGGAGTCATGACGGTTGAGATGCACCGACGGAGTTGATTGATAACTGTATGTTCTATTCGTAATCGTATAGAGTGAAGTACATATTTATGGTTGCTGCTGTGAGATTCAGAGAATCTGTATTCACGTCTCGATCCTATATTAATATCGCGTCAATTGCCACGAATCTCAAGACATCATGGCAGATATCTCTGAGCCAAATACTGCTTCATTGCTCCCAAGCAAGCAAGGCACTCTCACCCTGGGCGAACGTCCCATCCCCTCGCTTGGCAAAAGCGAACTCCTCGTCCGCAATGAAGTCGTCGCCGCCAACCCCTCGGACTGGAAAGTTCAATCTTTCGGAGTTTTAATCGAACAATTCCCTGGTGTACTCGGCAGCGAACTCGCCGGCGTCGTCGTCTCAGTTGGGTCAGGAATCACACGCTTCAAGCCAGGCGATCGCGTGACGGGTTTTGCCACCGGAGTAATCTACCCAAATAGCGACAAGGCAGCGTTCCAGAAGTATACTATCATGGATGAAGTCGCGACTTCTCACCTTCCTGACAATATTGCTTTTGAAGAGGGTGTTGTCTTTCCTGTTGGTATGATCACCTCGTCTATTGCGCTTTTTGATAGTATGGGACTTCCGATGCGGAAGATACGCGATGAAGAACGTGGTGCGATATTTCTATGGAGCGGTGCTTCATCAACTGCGATTTCGGCACTTCAGATTGCGCGTTCCATGGGCTGGTCTGTTTATGTGGCTGCGAGCCCGAAGCATCACGAGTGGCTAAAAAGTCTGGGCGCAACTGAAGCTTGGGATTATCGCGACCCGGACGTTGCGCAGAAGCTGAACCAAGCTGTCCAAGCCGCAGGGCTGAAGATTCGGGGCGTTCTTGATGCTCGATCTGACGAATCCTCATTCAATTCCATTGCGGATATACTCAACACAGTCGATTCTTCCAGTAGCATCAAGTTCAGCACGCTATTTCCATTCCAAAGCGACAAGGCCTTACCTAGCGGAGTTGAAGTTATTCACACGGACTGCTCGCGGTTCACCGAAGATCATCCCAAAATCGCGAAGTGGCTTTTCGAAGGATGGCTATACAACAGCCTCCAAGATGGGACTCTGAAGATCGCCCCAAGACCTCAGGTCATCGAAGGTGGCTTGGGAGCAGCGCAGAAGATGCTTGACACCCTCAAAGCTGGAGCAAGTGGCGAGAAGTTCATACTCAAAGTGTAAACTATAGTAGACTCTGTTAAGATGATCTCGGTACAGTTACTCTATACTACAAGCTTATCGAATAAACTATTGTTTTAGCTTGCAATTGACTTTCTTCACTTCCAAACCCTTACCGTATCATCCATCATATCACTTATGAACTATCATATAGGAGAATAAATGCTAACCGCCAAAAGCAACTTTGCGATGCTACACTGCCCTTCCAGAAGACCATTCCTTGTGTGGATCATTTCTGAAGATCCAGTCGCATTTCTTTCTAGTGTTGCATTCTTTATAGCCTCGCAAGTTCCTTGCTGATATCAGACATGTGATAAGAGAACCTCGGCGGTGACACCATGAAACAATCAAAACCCCCTGCCTGTCAGATCTCTGAAGCGACAAGGAGGTTCCATGTCGCAGCCTTCAAACATGGCGCTATGTGCGCTATGCGCGCTATGACAAATCCCGAACAGACACTGTCAAAAACTAAGACAAAACTAAACAGTGATTGGGTTTTTAAAGTTTCTTTTTATTTTATTTTTCGTGATTCCCGAGGTTGGTTTTCAAGCTTGTGAAACGGGGCTTTAGCGTAGGGTTTCAGTGCTAACAACTGAAGCGAGGGCTGTAAGATCGACCGGTAAGCGCCGAGATGGGGGAGACCAGGGTCTTCGGTTGCTTCTTGATCCGAGAGATGTTAAACTGGGATCTAAGCGTATTTTTCTTCATCGTGCGGAAATAGACTCGAAATGCTGGGCACTGTTTGTGAACCCGACCTATCGCGTATCGCAGCTTATCAGACAACTGCAAACAGTGGAGCTGGGGTTGAAGTCCAGACAGAAGATCAGCCAGATTCAGGTCAATCAATTGAGAATCTCAACTCCTTGGGATCTGCTGTTGCCACAGCTTAGATAGAGTAGATTAATTTTTCACATGTTTCTTTCATTGTCAAATTCGTAGCTAGGTAATGGAGCATAGAATAAGGGAATGTTATGTAGAAGACATGTACGCAGACTCTATCATTGTGGCCATGCCAATTGTGCGACCTGAAAACTGACCTGCAAAAAGGCTCAAATACAAAATAGAGTGTCATTGCCAATACACCGTCGCCAAGTCCAGTGACATAACATCTTCAACTGCGCCTCTGCCAAGATCTTTCAGTAAAGTTTCACCACTAAAAATACCAATAAACCACGGGAATACCGAAAGAAAGAAGCTATACGTCGATCATACAGCACAATTCAGCCCTCACGAAAGGCCTTCCAAAAACCGACAGCAGCACAGCCACAGCAGATCCGACAATCCAATCGCAACAGATAAATTAGCCAAGCATGTTAGAGTCTGTGTTTCGGATCCGAGAGTCGTGATATCCACCGCGGCTTGGGTGGTCTGAGCGAAACGTGAAACACCACAACATGGGGCATCGAGAAACTTCAAACTTGGAGATTTGGAAACTTCAAACGTAGATACTGAAAAAAAAAAGGTGGCTATGATGTCGCAGGGCAAGAAACAGAAACGAGGATCTGTGCGCTGACATTGATTCGAGGTGTGATACTGGCCAAGATGTTTGAGAGATCTGTGTGTTTGAAAGGCTTAGTGATAATATTGGAGGGCGATAAACGACCAACAGGTCAATCCAAAAGTCTATATAAGACTCTGGATTCTCTGTCTGGATAACTTCTCATCAACCAACAATCATCTCATCTCTTCTACCATCTTCTCTTTTACCTTCTCAGCCCTGGTGGCCTATTTCAATACTCAACAACTTTAATCTTCCTTTCCTACCTCTCTACTCTCACTAAGATACCCACTTCTCTTTTATCTTTACTCAACAAAAAAACACATTCAAAATGCATTTCTACGCTCTCATCCCCGCTTTCGTCGCCACCGCCTCCGCTCACGGAGTAGTCATGTCCGTCGAAGGAGCCAACGGTGTCTCCATGCCTGGTCTCACCATCGCCGATGGCACTCCTCGTGACTGCTCCAGCAACGGCTGCGGTTCTCAGGCTGATACCGCCATCATTCGTGACCGCGAGCTCGGAACCGACCGCGCCAGCGCCCTCGGCAGGACCCAGGGTAACGGCCCCGTTGACGCCTCCGTCATGATCGCCAACTTCATGGGTACTAGCGGTGCCAACAATGTTCCTACCAACAATGGCTCTGACGCCAGTGTCGGTGTTGAGGATGACATTTCTGGTCTTCAGGGTGGTCGCAACAACAACAACAACAACAACAACAACAAGCAGAAGCGTCAGCGAGGTGGTCTCCTCGGTGGCCTTCTCGGCGGCCTTGGTGGTGGTCTTGGAGGCGGTGCTGGTGGTGACAAGGCCGATCTGCCTGATGAGGCCAGTGTCGCTGCCACCGCTGGTGATGGAGCCTCTTCTGGTCTTCCCACCTGCTCCAACAACGGTGAAATCACCATGACCTACCGACAAATCAACCAGGACGGTGCTGGTCCCATGACCGCCGACATCGACGCCACATCCGGCGGCACCGACCCCGCCGCCTTCCAATCCGCTGAGGTCGTCCAAGACGTTCCCGGTGTTGGCTTCGGTGGTCTCTCTCTCGCTACCAACACTGACTTCCCTCTCACTGTCAAGATGCCTCAGGGTATGACCTGTGAGGGATCTGTTGGTGGAGCTGACAATGTTTGCATCGTCCGTGTTCGCAACAGTGCTGCTGCTGGACCTTTTGGTGGTTCTGGTGCTTTCACTCAGTCTGCTTCTGCTCGCAAGCGTGCTATTGCTTTCCGCCTCAAGAAGCGCATGGAAATCTACCGCCACTAAGCGATTGATCTGATGGATTGGATGGAATGAGTTGGTGGATTGTATAGATAGATGATAGATGAGAATGCTTTCCTGGAGGAAGTATATGAATACAAATGTTTATGAAATATTATTGTTTTACTGCATTCGAACCTTTGTGTTTTCCATGGCACGAGTCGAAAGGGCATCATGTGACAAAACATTAGTATTGAGTTTAGCAGGCCAAGAGAAGAACTAATATCTCTTGGGATGCAAGGGCGAGAGGTTCTTTTGATACGAGCAATTAGTAGCAATTGTTTACATCTTGGCAAAGCGCTGTCAGGTCCGTCGGGATTGGCGGTCTTTTCTCACCTTCCAATCATGGAAATACTTCTGGGGATCACCATCCGACCTGCCCAGATAGGATGCTACCTTGAGCCGAGCTTACTTACCCCTCTCTTGGAACCTTCGAAGGAATCATCAATTAAGCTTAAATCAGAGTTGAAGCTAAATGGATCATACTCATGTTTATAGAATCCTTCGAATTGAAGTTTCTGTAATCGCATTGGTTGTTGTACGCTGCCTTTTGGCTTTCTGTATGAACCAATTGAGTCGGACTCGGACCTCATCGCACCACACCATCAACCACGCGGGGAACCTCTCAACGCCCAGCGTTCCTGCATGTTCCCAGGAACAAGTGCTGACCAACTTGGAGCATGTTTATCTCAATGTTTCTTCAAATCCTCCAGTAATTGACAAGAATTCATCCAAGCCCCGGCTTGGGTTACATCCCAATTGCCTCTTCAGCTTCCTGATGTGGAGTAGACGGACTTGGCATTCCAATCGCCTTCCAAGATGACCGTGCAAATGGCCTCTCAATTGACCCGTAAGAGCGGTCTAACCAACCACCGAATGCTTGGTGATAGTGCACGGTTAGAATTGAACTTTTGATAAGCGAGGATCCCCGCATGTTGTGTTGGGTATATAAGGTGATCGTCCTGTTACTGGAGACTAGATATCCTCATCTCATCTCATCTCATCATCCTCCACCATGCGTTACTCAGTCCCTCTCATGGCGGCTCTCGCCGCCAGCGCTACAGCCACCGCTCCCCCACAGAAGCGCGCCGAGAAGCTCTTCACCCTCGAGACCGCAGCCGGGGAGACTGTCGAGGTCACAGAGGATGAAAAGTTCCAGATGATCGACGTAAGCCTCCCACCTCCCATCCCTCATCACCACTAACAATCCCAGGATCACATCCACTTCTTCGACATCACAGAATGGAAGGACCACAGCCCAGCATCCAGCCTCATGGCCCTCACCCCCTCCTACCCCACCAAACTCTCCCACCAATCCAACGTCGCAAAGATGGTCAGCAAAGTCAAGACCAAGACCATGGAGAAGCAACTCAAGAAATTCTCCTCCTTCCACAACCGCTACTTCAACTCCCGCTACGGCGTTGAGGCTGCGCAGTGGCTGCACAAGGAAGTTGAAAAGGTCATCAAGAAGAGCAAGCACCCTCTCGCTTCAGTCCGTCTTATCCAGCACCAGGCTTGGTCGCAGCCTTCTATCGTTGTGTCAATTCCTGGAAAGGTGAGACTCAAGACTGTTGTTACTGGATCCCATCTTGATTCGGTTATTTCTAATGACCGTGGTGCGGGTCGGGCACCTGGTGCTGATGATAATGGCTCTGCGTCTATTATGCTTCTTAACCTTCTTGGAGCTTTCCTTGAGGATGAGCGTATTGCCAAGGGCGACCATCTCAACACTGTTGAGTTCCACTGGTACTCTGCCGAAGAGACTGGTCTTCTCGGATCTCAGGACATTTTCAACAGCTACTCCCGTCTCGGCATTCAAGTAGAGGCTATGCTGAACCAGGATATGGTCGGCTACAAGGGTCGCGATGGTATCGAGCGTTTCGGCCTTGTCACCGATTTCACAAACGCTGCTCAGAATGACTTCCTTAAGCTCCTCATTGATGAGTACGCTGATATTTCCTACGAGGAGTCTACTTGTGGTTATGCTTGCTCTGACCACGCTTCTGCTCACCGAAATGGGTACCCTTCGTCTTTCTTGTTCGAGACTCCTTTCGGAAACCACAACCCTCACATTCACACCCCTAACGACACCATGGAGTACGTTGACTTTGATCATGTTATGCAGCATGCTAAGGTCACTGCTGGTTTTGTTTACGAGTTGGCTCACAAGGACTTTGCCGCGTAAAAGGAGCTAGGTTCGAGAATGATGATATGAAGAGAGATATGATAGCATATATGAGATGATGAAATTGTACAACTTTGTTGTCCACTCCTGCATTCAGCCCTTCCGTGCACTAACTGCCGTAAATCATAATTCGTCGCCACTACTTCTCGCGGACAACCTCCTTCAACTTAATCTTGAGTTCACTCTTCTCCCAGATAATGTAAATCTTCTGGTCATACCAGTTCTTACTCTCGGGCATCAACTCAAGGTCAAACTTCCATAGCAAGCGCGTCAACAAAAGTCGCATCTCAAGGTAAGCCAGACTGTAATGTCATGTTAGCTCTTCAATCCTCACAATTTGATAGGTAGGCTTACTTCTTGCCGAGACAGTCGCGAGGTCCCATAGAAAATGGCTGAACCACAGCTCGAGAATCGTTCGCATACAGAGGGTCATCCAACCAGCGCTCAGGAACGAACTGCTCTGGGTTTCTGAAGTTTTGAGATGACTTGAAGGCGGGCAATTGAGGCACGATAACAGAGGTCTAGCCCAATAGTTAGAATGTGTTCGAAGTGACAACATGCTAGGAATATTACCTTTTCTGGGATAAAGTATCCTTCCATGAATTCGCCACCTGCAGGTGTAACACGTGGAAGCCCGGCAGCAACGGGTGGATCTAAGGTTCTCACGTCAGCACAAGATCTCAACAACCAGCCGCCTAACTTACACATTCGGAGACTTTCAGACAGAACCGCAAGTAAATACTTGAGTTGATCGACACGATCGGCAGTAATCTCGTCCTCGGAGGTAAAACTCGACCGAATCTCACTGACAAGCTTATTATACTTGTCAGGATTAGACAAAAGGAAATAGGTAGCGCCGCTGAGCAACGTGGCCGTGGTCTCACTACCTGCAATAATAAGAAGACTAGAATTCTCAAGAATCTCAGGTCTGGACATTCCTCTCTCGTCGTTATATCGAAGAATATACGACATGAAGTCCTGGCTGTTGGTATCCTTGGCATCGAGGCGCGCGCCAGCCGCATGCTCGGTAAATTGCCAATGTTCCTCCACAGCCTTCTGCATTCTCTTAGGTGTCAACATGGGAATGTAGTCTCTGAGACCGAGACGGACCAGAGCCTGTGAGAAGCTGACACTCTTCATGGTATTGAAGATCCTGCGAACCCAGGGGTGGTAGTTTCCGCTTTCAAGACATCCGAAGGGCTGACCGAGAGCGAGATGGCCAATGAGGTCGAACGTAGCGAAGTTGTACCATGCGACCATATTGACAGCTTCACCTTGTTGAGCCTTCTGAGTAAGACGTTCGATGAAGAGGTCGACGTAATGATTGATAAGGCCCTCCTGGCCACGAAGAGCCTTTTGCGAAAACGCATGCGAGAGAAGCTTTCGTTGACGCTTATGATCCTCATGGTTCGCGATAATCAGATTCGGAGCAGGACGCTTCTGTCGGTAAGCGCGAAGGTCTTTCTGGAAGATCTTAGCGCCGGCTGTCTTGTGCCCGTAGATATTTTTATTAGCGTCGGCGGTGATGAAGGAGACGTCGTTGGGAGCGAATCGAACGACAGGGCCGTATTGGTCGTGCAGATCTGAGAGACGAGCGACCCATTGGCCTCGAGTTATGTTCCAGAGGTATGGGAGTTGAGTTGTGGCGTAGAGCTTTGGGCCTGGGACTTTGGAGAGGGGGTGGAAGAAGACATTGTAGATGGCGCGGATTGTTGTGTAGAGAACCAGTGCTGAGGCGAGAATTGCTAAACCGCCGCTGAGTGTCAAAGTGGACACTAGATCAGAGTGGAGGACAGCCATGTTGGCGTCAGGAAATAATGCTGTCTCTTTCAAAAACTAGAAGTGCGAGTTGTTTCTGTGAATGATCCGATCGTTGAGCGGTGGGACTTGAGCTTCTTAAAGCATTAAATCATCCCTAAAAGGAAACTGCATATTGATAGTGCACGGCCACATTAAGATGTTGATCCCCATGACAATGCAACAATGAAGCCACTGACCAGCGCCGCCTACGACTCCACGCGTCAGGTTTATCCTATCGCAGGCGCTAGATATCAAATTCCTGACTCGGAACCTGCGACATCCACGGCGGATGGAGGTATCGTGTCGCATTGCGTACAAGATCCCGCGGACTTTCCGCTTTGATGGTCGCTCGGGCATTTCTAACGACGCGAATTCCGTGCATGCATCCGCGGGGTTTAACCAAGTGGATAACAATTGTGGTTGATCTGCATGAAAGAGTCTTGTCTTGACGATGCATTGACCATGTTTTTCGGAATTCGCTATGATGTGACCCTGTTTTGGCCGGCAATTCGTATCCAGCATCCCTGTTAGTGCGGAACTAATGCGAGATGCCGTCGGCTGTTGAAGAAATTCCCGCTGGACAAATTAAGTTTGATAACCTAGAGCAATAGCAAAAGGCTTCTGGATTACTTGGATTAGAATGAAACGTATCGATATCTCTTAAATCATGATGACCTTAGCTTCCCAGGCCTGGGTGTCTGCAACAGCTGCCCCGCATTTTGAGACGAAGAACATGCCAATCCGCTCATACACGCTTAGGTTATCGCGTGGATTTACCTTGTCCTCATTCCTAACCTTCTGCACCACCAGTCCTTTGTATCGATAGTCATCATACCGCAATACCAGCAAGTACGCACGATCTGTGAAAGGTAAGGGAGTAGCCAAATTGTCAAGTTGTACTCCGCACGTTGATCCTCCCCAAATAGGACTCTCGGGCCTGAACACGTACTCACTACGCCCCAGCGAGCGATCCAAGGTCTCCTCGCTATTTTGAGTTTCTCCCAAGCGCTGGCACTTCATTATAAAGGTATGAAAGGTCTCCTCGCTCTCCAGCGATCTCCTATGAGCTTTAGACTCTGCCTCTATCGGTTGGAGATCGCTGAGCTTCAGCAATGGTGCGGTAAAACGAAGCTCTTTCTTTGCGGGGTCCCGGAAATTTACTTGCTTTTTAGCTGATGGGAAAGGCTGAAGATCACTGATTAGAGAGGTCCCGCTTCCATAAGCGAAATCAATTTCACCCTGCGATGTCGCCCAAGACCAGGTAGGAAAGCTGTCACCAGTCTCTAATGAGTTCCGCGGGTATGTTGCACTCCAAAGCAGTTGCTTAACACAATGAGACCGGAACACACCTGCGAAATATTCAAGCCCATGACGCTCTGACAGCCGTGTTGCTATTCCCTGAATAGCTACAAGCCTGTCAGTAGGGAACGTTAGACTCATCCCAGAAAAGTAAGTCACCAGAAGGGTCCAAGCATCTCCCACAGCACTCTTGTAATTACCAAGAAGAATGTTGCATATGTCTGCTTCTTGGAGACCATAGCAGCCAAGGTCGAAGATACAGTCTCCTGTATGTCGAGGTAGAGTGTAATCACCAATGAACCATTCCATCATCTCCGCTTGGAATCCACTTTGACCTTCCCAGAAGAACCCACGTGAGCATTGCCAGATCAGCCCATTCGAAGTCCAGTGAAGGACACGAGGAGACAAGAGCCATTCCTGAAGACACCACCCCCTACTAAGAAGCGAGCTTCGGAACTGCCTCCTAACGGCATGCGGCGATGGCAAAACGACGTTTGCTGGGCTCTGCCATTCTTTGTAACCGTATCTCGCTACTCGCCTTTCGGTAAAGATTCCTTCCGAGCTATCCTTTGCACTCGCTACTGCGATGCAACAAAGGGCGTTTGTATAATAAGTAGCCATGTTCATCGACTCTTTTTCCCAGTCGGCTTTTGCATCGTCATCTTGCTGCTGTAGACCAAGTGATCTATCAGCTTGAATGATGCATACAGCATCAACCCACAGATACCGTATGCCCATTAGCCGAGTAATCTCCATTGCGTCTCTAATCGTCTTTGGCATGTACTGACAATCGATAGCAACTTTCCTTTCTTCGAGATTCCTGGTAGTTGTTCGCGCAGAATCATTGCCCTTCCCCCATTGATAGCTTAAGATCAGGTACGGTAACCGCTTTTCAACCTCTGGTAAATCCGCTGGAACGACAATACTAGCTGTCGGGTGTTCTTCGGATCCAACATCAATTAATCTGGTAGGCATGCGGTAGGACGCCTCTTCGTTTGGCGACAAGTTTGGACAATTCCTATGCACCCTGGGGCATAGACATGCTTCAAGCCACGGTTTAATGCTCTCGCCGAGCAGAGCACGCAAGTCATCTGTCAGGCTTGATGGTGTAAAGCCTATAGAGGTCTGTCAACACCAGTGTTTAATAGGCCAACAATTATAATACCTTTTACTGTTGTGATTGCCTGTGACAGCATGTGTTCCCCTACCTTAGACATGTACCATGCTGGATGAGGATCATCTTCGCGCCTTTGGAAAATCAAACCCCAACGACCATTTTTATATCTTAGCGCCCAATGCAAGGAATCGCCTTTACCAGATACTAGGTTATCATAAGTCAGGAGCAAAAAGAATGTCTGACACAACGGACAACCACCCTGACATGATGCCTCAAGGTCGCAGAACGTTTCATGATGATCCAAAGTCCATTCATAACTGTCCTCTCCCAAGTGGTGATGCCCGACATCATCAGGCTTCCAAGAGATCGCAAGGCACTTATCACATAAAGTCCCTTCGGAAGGAGAAATCTCCCCGCTGTCAATTGATATATTCTGAAGCTCTAGTTCTCGCTCATCCATTATCGGTTAGGTGTAGTGGAAATCAATGATGTGACGAAATGATTAGAGGATGGAATAATAGACGAGACGATCCAGTGCCCCAGGGCTGTGGAGAACCTGAATATACCCCATGTGTGCTGAAAATGCGCAAGGCCCTGATCTCACGGTTAGTAAGCAACCCGACGCTGATACGGCACGTGCGATTGCTATCAGGGTTAAACGTATCGGTCTCAGACTCACAATCTGCGATTCTTGTTGTATTGCTTTATCTTTTAACTCAAGGACCGAATTATAAAAGTACACAACAACGACAGCTTCTAGAATCGCTAGAGCGTCGCCAGCGTGAAGATCCCTGTCTCCACATAATAGCATCCGTCCAACGGCCTCTAGCTCTCTACAGCGAGTCATTAAGACCAACTGAAGATAAACATAGCTTCTTCCTCGGTATCTTGTAGGGTCTCAAATCAGAGATGGTTTGGAGAGACGATAACAGTCCAGAATTCACCGAATGGGATTTTGAATGAATGCGTGCCGATTGGATCACATTGAGGTCACTGGAAATATCCATCATAGTGCCCATTTTATCTCAGTCTAAGACAAAAAAAAGTCAATGACGTGTTGGAAAAAGCCAGACCCATCATAAAGAGCAGGTCCTGCCGTCATTGAGCAATCCACTGTTACAAATCTAACAACGTTACGCCCTCGATGTTTTTACTTAAGTCTGCCCGTCTGCAATTCTGCTCTCGCGCAATTCCCCACCTTGCACGACCTCGCTGTTTACCACCAAGATTAAATAAGTTTCAACAAATCGCTACTGTCAAAATGGCTGCTGTTCGTAAGTAATAACAAATGGTTGGATTGATCATTGGCTAATTGTTTATAGACAAGGCGAATAATGACGACCTCAAGGCTGGTGCCTTGTTTGATGTTTCTCATATCACTGCTGTAGTTACAGGTGGTGCTACCGGTATTGGTCTGATGATTACACAAGCCTTGGTAACCAATGGAGCCAAGGTTTACATCACTGGCCGTCGAACCGAAGTCCTTGAGCAGACTCAGAAGGTCTATGGTGATGGACCTGGAAGTATCCACGTCCTCCCTGGCGATGTGAGCTCCAAGGACGAAGCTATCCGTCTCGCAAAGGAAGTCGGCGAGAAGGAGCCGAAGGGTATTCATTTACTTGTCAACAATGCTGGTATCGCAAGAGACGATGAGACCAAGTTCTGTACGTCGAACCATATTCAACAGTCAAGATCTATGCTGACATTGTTTGCGAAATAGCTTCAGTCGGCGAGCCTGACATGACAGACGCTCAGGCTATCTCTGATCACTTCCTAAGCACTAAACCCGAACAATGGGCCGAAACACTTCAAACAAACGTCACAGGGCCATACTACATGTCCGTGGCCTTCCTCCCACTTCTCGCCAAAGGCCGCGACGCCGTCCCCGGCTATACGTCCCAAATTGTCAACGTCTCATCTATCTCAGGAGCAATGAAAGGCTCCAGCATGGGTCAACCTGCCTACGCTACATCAAAGGCTGCACTTACCCATCTCAGCCGCATGCTCGCCACTCTGTGCAAGGATGTCAAGGTTCGCGTTAATGTTATTGCTCCGGGATTGTTTCCTAGTGAGATGACCACTGGCAAGTCAGATGAGGGTAATAAGAGTGAGATTAACAAGAAGATGTCGAATCCTGCGGGACGACCTGGTAATGATAGCGATATGGCTGCTACGATCTTGTTCTTGGTTGGAAAGGGTGGTTTGTTCTACAATGGACAGATTGTCTATCCTGATGGAGGTAAGTCGCAGCTCCCATGTCACGTCCTCGATCATACTAATCGTTGGTTTAGGAAATTGCCTTGTTCAACCGGCCGTTGCCAACTAGACCTATTCATAATGACTACATATGAAGACAATGAAATACTGCTTTCCATCATGTCATCTCAATTTGCAATAGTGACAGCATGTAGAAATAACGCCGACGGCTGGTGCAGCTCAAATATATCGCCTATATCTAGCACACAAGAACACCATTCTCGTTGTGAACATATTCATGCGCAACTGCCGCTTCTAAAATGGCATCAGTCACAGATTTCAAGATAGCTGATGACAAATGACGTATAGAACTTACCAATAGGTGCAGTTGCTTCCTCAGCCTTGCCATCACACATGCAACCCAGCCAATAGATCTTCCCGCCCCACCAGGGATCGGGTGCTGTGAACATGCGACAGTTGTTACAGCTGTCGCTAAAGTTCTTTCCGTCCGGCTGTACGCTCGTCAGTACCCCCAATCGTCTTATTAAGAAAAGAAATTGCTTACCGTAAGCTCCTTGCCATCATATCCAAAACACCTGTCGAGATCCAGAGCAGTGGGAAGGTAAGCCGAATTGTCGTATGGCAGGCATCGACCTGAAAGCGTATTGGTACTGCTGTCGAACTTTATGTCGAGGCAGCTGCGGTCAATAGCGGCAGTAGTACTGCCGAGGAGGCAAATGAAAACTGCAATCCTCTTCATCATTTTAGAATTTGTAAAGAGAAGATGTTGAGGTCAGAAACAGCGTTCCGTGGGTTGACATGGGCTATAAGTAATTACGGTCTTCGGAATGGTGTTGCGCTAGGGCGATCCTTCGGAGGATATGTATGTTAGTAGCGGAGACTTTGATACGTTAGGGTGTGCTTTACTGATTCCTTGTGGCAACGCTAACTCCTTGTGATGCCGGAAGATGGTTCCGTGGACGAGAAAGGATGTGAAGGATCGTAAGAAGGAGTGAGCTATGCTATTAGGAAATGCAATTCTGACATCTGACTGTCAGATGGGTGAGATGATTGGCGGCCCGATATTCATGGCCATGGTAATTGGTCGGATAATCTAGAACACCCCAGATTCTCGGGCACAGAGACCCTCACGGACCCGAGAGTGTTCACCTCAAAGCTAAAGCCGAAATGATTACATGGTAGTGTACTGTCCTCGGGACACACTTCGGCTAATTTTGCTGGATCGTTGTGGGTCGAAGGACTTTTTGCCCTTGAGAAGGATTGTATCTCAGACAGCCTCCCGCGAATTCTGCGGGTCATCGACCGTGCTCTAGAAGGGTTCATTGCTGTGATAGGCGCGACCTTGTTATATATGCTATGTCATAGCTTGCCGGATAGATACGCTCATCCACTCAAAACCGACACATCCCTTGCTGGCATTTCTGAGGTCCATTGCTCCTCGGGGAGATGCTTGAAATGGCATGATGAGGACGTCATACTGACAGGGGTTCTAAGCTAAGTTGCACATCCCGCTCTTCAATAAAGCTGATGTTATTTCGATTGCCCTAGGATCAGGGTAATGACACTGTGGATGTTGAATAAGGTTAAACCTCGTTAATTTAAACCGAATGAATGTCGGTTTATAGGTCGTTCGTGGGAACCAACGTTCAGTCTGAAAATCCACTGAGGATGCGAGTAGTAAATTAACTACCGAGATCCCGGAGCACCACGGATTAAGAGCACCGTGCTGATAGGGGGTCCAAGCCACCTGTGAGATCGTGACCTTGACCAAGGATGATATTGGTTCTGATGCGACGGCATAGAGGTCAAGGGACTGTGCGTGTTTGATAAGGTAAACTTCATTTATCTGCAATGGAATGTTTGTGGTTGCGAACTTTGGCGGGTGTTAATGTGGTGGCTCGTGATCCATCGAGGATGCGAATCAACAACGAAGCAGTATCATCCACCCGGCACCAATGGATTAAGGTTTATCTCTCTTGGATAACTCGACAATCGCTCACGACAATCCACATAATAGCTTTCTTTACATACTTTCACTGGTAACAGGCGCTAGGACTTCAAAGTGTAACTTTGTTGAGAAACACCTTCAGAAAACCTACTTTTTCCTCATCTTGACACTTACCGGGGTTTCCCCTCATCTTGCCATTATACAAGTATATAATGCCCTCATTTTACCACTTTTCCCATCTGATCCTCTTCCTCCCACCAACACTGAGACCAGGCTCACATTGTACACTGAAAGTGGGAACCAACTTTCTATCTTGCAAAGCTACAGAACACTACCTTATCCTAAACGAATACAGCGTTTCACAAGGTGTGTAGACCCCATCCCTTCTTCGAAGCTACCAACGTACTAACATAAAGTACAGGACTCTGCCGATCGAACTGTGGCTCGCCAGACTCACAACCTATAACTGCTGATTTAAGTCGTCATTCGGTACAAGCGCAACACGTTTTGATTTATTCTGAACCGTAAGTCCCGAGGCATACAGGCAAAAGTAATACAATCATTAACGCAGTTTTTGAACCTAGATGGGCTTCTTCGCCATCTTCCTTGTCCCCCTCATTGTTTCCGGCATAAAGGCTGTGGGTAAGGCTGCGGGCGCCGCCTTTGGTCTGGGTTGCCTGATTGTTGGAAGTAAGGGCGTGCATGATGCGGCCAAGCACAACGCCGAGGTGAAGGCAACCGAACACTGGAACAAGAACTCTTGCAACCTGAATTTCAGTACTGCTTCAGGTGGCAGTGAATTTTATGACTATTCCTATGAAGCAAAGGGTGATCACCTAGACTGCAAGCATCTGCCAGAGAGAAAGGTTATCGAGAAGGAAGTCAAGTCTTACGCTAAAGATTGCAGGGATAATGACATTCCTTCTGGCTGCCGCGAAAAAACGATGGGGAAGGCCTATTGGCAAATTCGGATCAACAACGATACAGAGCTGCACCCTATCGCCAACATCCGCTGCTAGAACGATATCACACGATCCGTTACCACGGGAGAATCGGGTTTAAGATGGGTGTTTGGCGGTTTGTAAAGGCAATGGAAACGGTAATTCACAACTTGTAATCATCAGCCTCTGGGCCATGTTGTAAAGGAAGATAGCTGATGAATAATTAATCTTGACCCTTGTTACTACCGAATTTTACCAAGTCTCTGTGCCGTTGCCTTCGATGTGCAGATGCGCGACCGTCATATGTCTAGCTCGTTGGTGAGCCGAGATCCAGCGAGAAATCATGCTCATCCACTTAGAAGTAAATCAGGGCGGGAGGGGTTCCAAACCAACTTGCATCGCGTGACCTTTGACAAAGCTGATGTTAGTTCTCTGAAGACAGTATATGGGGTATGACACCGTGGATTCATGTTAAATCGAATGTATGTCGTGATAGAAGTCGTTAGTGGGTCTCAGCGAGCCACTGAGTATGTCAATTATAAACTATCTTATCCGTTATACCGAGGGCGTAACCTAAAAAAGGTGTTCCCACCTGATTATTCGAGCATCGTTCAAGAAAGTTATCATCACGAATAGAGTCACTGCTCCAATTTGCAAGGACTCAATATAACTTTTTTAAGAAGGGTTCCCCTCACTCCAACCCCCCCCCAAGATCTCTCATGGGGTTTATAGTACCCTTCTTTTTACTCCCTCCCCTTTTCTCATCTTTTCACTACTAATAACAATCAGGTTGTTAAGAGTCCAGCTTCTGCCGACCAGATACAAACCTTTCGAAAACGATAAGATTTCCCCACAACTGCTTGGACATTAATGACGCGTTCATTCTAAGGACAGGCCTCTTTCCATCGATTTGGGACCCCCCTGGATATTTTTCCACTGATCGTTCGTTGACAAAGTGCCCTTGGTCTGCAGAAAGAAAGGAAAGCAGGGAAGGAAAACGGGTAAAATGAGCGGGTTATTGAAGTTCTTTGCAACAGTGCTTCCCTGTTTCGGATGGGCCGACTCTATCCTCGACAAAAAGAAAGCTGAAGCAGAGGCCGCGTGGGAGGCCAATTCCTGCTCTGTGACATGGAACTCCGAATCGGACGGCAACAAATATCATGGATTCTCATATCATGCGAGTGGTGAGAGCTTAGATTGCAAAGCTATGCCCTCTAAGAATGATATTATGTTGGAGGTTGAGGAATGCGCCAAAACACAGCGTGCCCAAGGCGCCCCCACTGGCTGCTGCAAGACGACTACGTCTCCCGGTCGTTGGGAATTGCGTATCAGCATGAATAAGACAGCCAATCTCACAGACTTTGTTAACTGCTAGCATGATATTACACAGCGAGAAATTCTGGGAAGGTCGGGCGATATTGTTGAAGAATTGCGTTTAAGATGGGTGTTTGGCGGCTTCGAAGGGCGATGGAAACGGCAATTCATAACGCGTTATGGTCAACGGCTGCAGCATGTTGAGAAGACTACCGTGGAGGATCTTGAAGTGTATCTACCTACCTTTCAAAAATTAATCAGATGCCACTGTCGCTAATAAACCTTCATCACTGAACTCGTGACGATGTTCCGGACCTGCGTGAGCTCCAATATCACCACTGGGTAGGGATGACATTTTTATTGTTGGACGAATCAAATGAGCTAGACCAGGTTTTGTGACTGTCTAAGTTGAATATCGGATTATGTTAGGGCAAGGCACAAGAAAACGTGTCGTGCAAGCATTGGAGGCAAAACTTGTTGGCGGAAACCTTGATCCAAGAAAGCATTGGGTTCGGGTCTGGAGTTGAACCACATGGTGGGATCCACCACTCCGTTCAACTTGTTTTTGTGAGCAGAGGTTAATTATTGATTCTGGTCAAGCCCACGAGCCTCGACGATCGGCTAACTCATCCAAAGTGATAACAACTGAGCAGGACACGAGTCTAGCAATGAGGTCTAGAGTGTCGTACCAGATCCAATCTGTGACGTGCCCGCCAGTTCTGGAGCACCCGATGACAAGTCAGTGTCAATACCGGAGTGTTGGAAAAAGGAAAAAAATGACGCATGATTGTCGTGAGTTATTTCCGTCAATCTAAAGAAACGACATGATCTTCTCCGTCAGCGACCAGGATATCATATCGCTTTTGCTCTATCCCAAAAAATAGATCAAAATTTCTCACAAATATAATCTCATTGGTTGTTAGCAGTCATCAACAATCCTGAGCTCCCATTAAATATGGAACTATTTCTTCCTTTTCGCCCGATACGAGATATTTCTCACCAACATCCCAATGCAGCAGTCGCCGGGTGAGATTACGGGACTGTGACTTTATAAGCCTCAATTTTGTATTTTCTCCGTCAGATCATCTGCGAGAGATAATTGCCATTGGACAATAGTGGGCTGTAGTGCTTACTGTGGACATGGAGGATCGTGTGATTATATGGATCAGGTAATTGTGCACATGCGTGAGGCTGAATGGAATATCCGTCGGAGCAGATGTAGCTGCGTGATTTCCGTCTCTAGGTATATAAAGACGTATCTTGGCTCGTACAATCAGAGTTATCGTCACTCAACTACAACTCCATACACTTACTCCTACAACTTCAAACAACAGCAACAATGCACTTCTCCACTGTCCTCGCCGGCCTCGCCGCCTTCACCACCACCGTCACCGCCGCTCCCCCCCAGGAAAAGCCCTACGTCGGCGTCGCCATCATGACCGTCAACAGCCCCATCAGCGGCGAGCACAGCACTCTCCCTCAAAACGTCCCTCTCGGTGTTCTCACCCACCAAGACAACGTCAAAATCACCGAACTTGAGATTGTCAACGCCTTCTCGACTGTCAAGGGCGTCAAGGCCCCTAAGAACGACCAGATCGTTTGTCAGATGTACAAGGACAAGTACGCTACTCTGCCTGGTAGTGCTGAGTTTACGGCGAAGAAGCCAGCTTTGATCAGCACAAACTCTGTACCTCTTGGATGGATCCTTTGCCGTGTTAAGGCTTCTTCTTAGAAGTAGTGGAAGTCTGGAGCGGTGTCTGGACGAGTCATGACTCAAATTGTCATCAATCACTATGGTTATACTTCTCATGAGCAGTGGATAGGACATATGTTACATAAACACTTTCAACATAAATATTGAGCAACATCGCCTGTACATAGTACTGTGATTCTCGAATAGTACGACATTCCGCTTAACCTGCATTTAACTATTGTAGTTGTATTTACAATTTCAATCCTGTGTCCGACTATGAAATTGTAACCGTCTTCTCTGCAGCCTTTTGTAGCCACAGAGGTGATTCGTCGCTTCTTCTGAACCCCTCCATAGGTATACCTTCGCTATTCACATAAACGATTGGCGGATCACAGTCTCCGACCGCAGCCGGACGAGTCATGTTGAAACTTGAGACCCTGACAAGACCTACCCGCTGATAGTAATCACCATCCGGTCTCAAAAGCAGGATCGTATACCTCCATTTCTGAGACTTTGGTTCTAGAATCAGTCCCAATGCCCCATCATCCAATGATACGTCGTCATCCATGTAAGCATAGCAAAAAGCTGTGACATCTTCACATATCGGCAGAACGGCATGAGTTCCATCAACGAAGTTCATCCCTGCGATCTTGCTCTGTGAGCCCCACCCTTCATTTAAAGTGGTCCAGCTCCTTTCCTCAAAGGATACCCAGACGGTCAACGAAGTGATGCGCAGTATCTTGGAAGGAGTTATGCTTGGGTAATCCTGGACTTGCATCTCATTGTTAAACCATTCCTCTAACGGCACCGTAACACCGCCTTCCTTCACTAATGCAATCTGTCGGACATCCGAATGACAAATGTCAGGCTCGCTCATACGAATGCCACCCAGCCAACCGGACCAGCTCCAACTGGGGAATTTTGGATATCGCTTGGCCACTACATCGTGATGCCATCCCAGGCAAAACACAACCCGACGGGAGGTGGTATCTCTCCGAATAGGAATTCCGTGGAGTTGTCGAATTCGACTCGATTTCAAGCTGTGAAAAAGCCCCAGGACAGCGTTGATGGAATCAGACGCTTTGGTCAATTTACGTCTTGTGTAGTTTGGCAGTTGCTTTTGCTTTAGCTCTTGCCATTTTGATTGTGGATCAGACGCACTTGGGATAAGTTCCAGAAAATCGGATAGTTCGGTTTTCTTTTTGGAACCTTTGAATGTCCCTGGTTTCTTTACGGTCTCTGTACAGTGCATGGTGTCACAGACGTACGCAACCTCGTAGTCGGTGAAGATCAACCTTCTGGGAGACAGGTAGCCCTCCTGGTACGTCCAACCACGCTCTGCCCATGTCGACCGAGATATCTGAGCAGATAGATGTGGAGGAACCTGGATGATAGCGACATTGTCGATGGTGCAAGTTTTCATGGGGAGGCGTTCCTTTGTTCCAACCCCCGGTAGCCCATATAAAGAGTCCTCACCAGCTGCTGCCACCAAAGTTAAATATGCGCGAGAATAGATCTGATCCATCTGCGCCATCTGTGCGTCCTTCAATGGCCCTTCATTTTGGTCAATACACTATGTATTGCGCTGGTCAGAAACGTGAACTCGCAAGACGGAACAGGGGCTTCTTACATATTTGTCCACCCATAAATATTGTTCCCCAAGTAACCGAGTTACCTCTAAAGCGTCATGGACCACCTTGGGCCATTTATCCACACCATCCTCTGGGCTTGTACTTTGCGTGGGCCTTCCCCAGACGTATGACAGAGCGAAGTAATTGCACCTCGCAGGCGCATTAACCTTATTCCCCGACTTACAATCGATGACTTGTAGTCCTTGCACAAATTCGCTGCCACCAATGCTTTTCTTGCAGAACCGATGATGTCTTCTGCAATGCTCCAGCCAGTCTTTGATCAGCTTGGGGTCGATTGCCGACGACATCTGCCTCTGCCTTGGCCCAGTGTCGGGCAACCTATCATGTTCTCCCGCGCTCACAAGGGCTAAAAAGCCAGCGTCGTGCCAGTCTTTGGCAATCTTTTGGCCCGCCGTCTTATCCTCGGACTTGGTCTTGAGCACAGGAAACACCACGGTACAGTCAGAATGCTCCTTTCGTTCAGATGCACGTACTTGCTGCCCCAAAATTGCGAGCGACGATGACAGTGCTCGAAAAGAACAGTCGTTGCCATCGAGACTTCTGGGAACTACTTGAGAAAGCAGCCGGCAAATCGAACACGACGATTGGCTAAGGACCTGCCGGTTCAGACATGGTAGGTCTACTACACGCCTCCCTTTTTTGGTTGCTGGTGGAGGTGCAACGAGACCTGCCCAGTCGATGTCACGGCAACGCTCGCAGAGAAGGTTGCTACCCTCATTAGAGCGAGTCAATACCTGGCGTTTTCTTGCTGGAGCCGAACCTTCATTCGCGGCTCCCATTCGCTTTTGAATGTGGTGTGAAGACCCAGGAGCCTCCCCTGGACTAGAAAATTCATTCACTGACATATCAGCCATTATGGCGTTTGAAAATACCGTCCTGCGATGGTTACTTCAACCCAGGGTCTGTTCAAGCGATCGATCGCGAGCGAGAAGAGGCGTAAGCGCGTCGCGGCTGACGGAAGAAGGCGGGGAGAAGGACTTTGGGTGACACAGCCACGAGTTGTCCGTTCATTCGTCAGATGAATCTGCCCAATCACGGTTTGATGCGGGGACGCGAACTTCTGTTATAGTAGCAAGGGAGTCAATATAGTTGAATTGTCAGTTCGTTTCATAAAAGACTTAGACAGTTTATAGAGTTTAAGTATATGTCTACTATAGCTAGATAGCTCTCTCCAAGGTTTATACGAACTAGCTCAGAGTTACCTCTCGCTTCAGGCGCCAGACACCAAGCATAAAATCACGCAGCGGAATTGGCAAATGATGCACTTGGTCAATCTAATAAAGGACTGACTTTTTCAATCTCACAAACTCTGTACCTCTTGGATGGATCCTTTGTCGTGTTAAGGCTTCTTCTTGAGTGAAATCGCTTTTTGAGAAGGACTCTGGGGACTAGTTATTTATAATTGCTACGTTAGGAGTAAGAGCAATAAATCGTTCATGTCATGTAACGTCTTGGAATGTCAATCGATAAACAGTCCAAATGCTTATTCTAGATTTGCATCAATGCAGACTGCTAACGGTACCCGCCTCTATAACCCTAATAGTTAAAGAAGGTTATACCTACTCTGGAGGGTGTTTTAAAACTAGCTTTTCCAAGTTCATCTTGCCTTTCCCGTGTATATACTAAATATTTAGTATA
>JABKKP010000064.1:0-96236 GCA_013624355.1 Fusarium caatingaense | reverse complement strand
GTCCCATCCCATCCCAATCATCCAAGCTGGACAAGCGTGCTTCCCGCCGGCCCCTCCTCCTCCTCCTACTTTCTCTCTTCTTCCTTCTTGTCGCCGTCACTCTGGCTTCCTCAAGAGCTTTCTCCCGCCTCGGCTCTCTTGCGAATCATTTAAGATTCCAAGCTCCACGAACCATTCTATCAACAAGACAGCTTGTAACAAGCACGATGGCTACTCCCGACAAGTATCGTAACCCTCCTCAGGCGCCGCCTCTGTTCACCGCCACCCCCGACTCGATCGCTGCCGACACCAAGAAGCTCTGCGATGCTACCAAGAATGTCCTCGACTCTGTCGCGGCCAATGTCACCGCAGACAAGGCTTCCTTCGCCAATGTCCTCGAGCCTATCCTCGTAGATGAGAACCTGGCTGCCACTCAGCGTCGCATCTTGACCTTCTACCACCATGTTTCAACAGACAAGGAGCTTCGTGATGCTTCTACCGAGTCTGAGAGAGTCTTCAACGACTTCGGTATCGAGTGTAACATGCGAGAGGATATCTTCAACGCTGTCGACGCAGCTTTCGCCAACCGAGCATCTCAAGATCTCACCAAGGAGCAGGCACACGTTCTCGAGAAGGAGAGGAATAAGTACATCCGAAACGGGCTTCGTCTACCTGCTGGACCTAAGCGAGACCGATTCAAGGAGATCCAGAAGCGTCTGAGCGAGCTTGAGATCAAGGGCCAGACAAACCTCAACGAGGAGAAGGGAGCTATCTGGTTTACTCCTGAGGAGCTTAAGGGAGTTCCTTCTGACGACATTGACGTCGACTCACTCGAGAAGGGAACCGGTGAGAACGAGGGCAAGGTCAAACTCTCATTCAAGTACAACCATTACTTCCCGCTTATCAAGTATGCGATCGACGCCGATACCCGTCGCAAGTACACTATCGCGGAATCCAACAAGGTAAGATCAACTGGAACTTTATTAATGGAAAAAGCTAACCGAGCTTGCAGGCCAACGTCAACGTTCCTATCTTCCAGGAGATCATTACCCTCCGAGATGAGGCCGCACGACTTCTCGGTTACGAGAACCACGCAGCTCTGCGCATCGAGGAGAAGATGGCCAAGAGCCCCGCTACTGTTCGGTCTTTTCTGGACGACCTTCGAACACGACTTGCCGAGGGTGGCGCCAAGGAGATTAACGCCCTCAAGGAGTACAAGAAGAAGGATTACGAGGAGCGTGGCCTCTCATTCGACGACAGCTTCTACATGTGGGACACATCATTCTACTCCCGAATCCAGAAGGAGAAGGAGTACAGTGTTGATGAGGCTAAGATCTCTCAATACTTCCCCGTTGAGTCGACCTTTGCTGGCATGCTGAAGATTTTCGAGGAGATCTTCGGTTTTGTCTTCGTCGAGCTTAAGCCTGAGGAGCGAGCCAGACTCAGCCCCACTGGCAAGGCCGAAGATATTGTTTGGCACGAGGATGTTCTGATTTACAGTGTCTGGGATGACGAGGCTTCAGGCTCCAACTTCAACGGATACCTGTACCTCGATCTTCACCCTCGTGACAACAAGTATGGCCACAACGCCAACTTCAACCTGGAGCCTGGTTACGTCACTGAGGATGGCAAGAAGCACTACCCTGTTACTGCCCTTGTCTGCAACTTCAGCAAGCCAACCCCCAAGAAGCCTTCTCTGCTGAAGCACCACGAGGTTGTGACCCTGTTCCACGAGCTGGGTCATGGTATCCACGACTTGGCTGGACGCACCCGCTACAGCTACTTCCATGGAACCTCCACAGTGCTTGACTTTGTCGAGGCTCCCTCTCAGATGTTGGAGAACTGGTGCTGGACTCCTAGCGTGCTGAAGTCACTGTCTAAGCACTGGGAGACACAGGAGCAGATTCCCGATGAGCTCATTGAGAAGTTGGTTTCCACGAAGCGTCTCAACTCAGCCATTGGTGCGCTTGGACAACTCACTATTGGTCTGTTTGACATGACTGTGCACACTCCTGAGTCTCACGAAGCTGTCAAGAAGCTTAACGCCGGCCGAACCTGGAACACGCTTCGACATGAGATTTCCGGCACCAAGGGTCCTGAGGATCTTGGAGAGGGATAGTAAGTATTTGCGCCAAGATTTGTTCGAATGGTGAAGCTAACTCATTATTAGTGAATGGGGTAACCGACACGCTGGGATCGGCCACTTCATTGGCGGATACGATGCTGGCTACTACGGATACCTCTACTCTGAGGTATTCTCGCTCGACATGTTCCACTCATTCTTCGCCAAGAACCCTATGGACGGCAAGGAGGGTCGACGATACCGCCACACCGTGCTTGAGAGAGGTGGAAGTATCCCTGAGATGGAATTCCTCAAGGAGTTCCTCGGCCGAGAGCCCAGCTCAGAAGCCTTTTACAAGGAGCTCGGACTTTCCTCAGCTGCTTAAACGGATAGAAGTTAACGTAGTAAAATGAGATAGAAATGATTGAAATGATCAACCAGAACATGGGAAAGTGCGAGCGATCGGAATGTTATTGACGAACCACGTGTTGGCGTTGCACAATGATGACTACCAACTCCCATCCCCCTGGCCTATGCAGTGATATACGAGAAAGGAATCTCGTATCTTGCAGCCACCCGCACGTAGATCCTGTTACCTGGGTCCTCCGAGCCCATGCCATGACCACACTTTAATGCTGTTGTAGATGCAGGGTTGGCTGCATAGCGTTGTGTAACTGGGCATTATCGCCAAGTCACGGGGCTGTGATTATTGGGGATGATATGCTGGGTTTATGGGTTTATCGAATGCAATCAGCCGTTCATCTCTGGGAATAGATCGTGATGCGGGTTTCCTTGCGGTGAGTTAATGTTTGAATTGTGGTTAAGCTTAAGTCGATAGCCCTACTTTCATGGGTTATGTCACTGGATAGTAAGGTGTGGTTGAATGAGTTGGGATGGACGCTTTGTTGGTCTAGGAGTCTTTGTTCGAAGGCAGAGTATGTAATTACGGGATTGAGCATGGAACTACTGCAAACTATGTTCAAGATCAACATTAATGATGGTAAGGAAGCCATTTGACGAGGACTCGGTGAGGGAGACTAACTTGATGAACTATGGTTACATTAATGGCCTTTTTCTGGGATACTCGGTCAACTTCCTTACCCTTGCAGCAGCGTAGCTTATTATCCCATCACCTTTACTTATTGATATGTTATATCTGAGATTTTTTGCAAACTTACATCCAGTGAATACTAGCCCATGAAAAGTGGCATCATCCCAAAGATCTCGAATGTAGCCTTTAGAATCCGGGGGAAGTAAAGATTCAAAGGCGGAACCGCATCTCCGCCCCCTACACTTTGATGCAGATTCTATTAGATCCGGGGAAACCTTACAAGCAACCCCATCAACAGTTCATAATTGGAAGATAGAGACTCTTTCGGGGACGAAAAACGGCGGTGGATCCCCGTGTGGCTGATCTTTATGGCCGTCTTCATGAATAGTGTGCCTTGATGATATTCTTCCTATGCAGTTGGAGATAGCCATTTTGGAGAAAGATAGCCAATGCCGTGCTCTAGATCTACCGGAGACTTTACCGGCCGCTACGGCGAAGAGCGGGCTTCTGCCTCCGCGCCACTACCGTGCGGTTCATCAGACCACTCCAACGTCTCCCCATCCTTGGAGGGAGGAGGGGAACCAGTAGCAGTAGATGCTTTCGTAAAGGGTGGGGGTTAACAGCTGAGAATGACGCGGAGGTTACCATTGCATCTTCCTCTTGACATGGAATAAGATGGACAAGGAAAAGAAAGTTGAGCTCGTTGATGGATCTGCGGAGAAGGGCTAGGGATCATTAGTTTGGAGCTATCATGGATCCATGGCTTGCGCGGGGGAACGGGTAGTCTAAAATGGTGATTGCGGGGAAAGATGGGGTAACATCAATAATGGAGAGAGAAGCAGATGAGATGATATTATCATATTCAAATACAATTAATTGATAAATACATAGATAATGTATCATACTCTATTGCTGCCTGGAGATAGGAAGAGAGCCGACCAAGAACCTCTAGAGAAAGCCTATTGATATCTGCATGTCTCATCACCAAGGCAGTATTATACCTAGCCAATGTATAGTATCGTAAAGCATCATAAGGTCTTATTTCACTCTGTAACTACCCGAGCTGAGAAAGTCCCAACTGCATCTCCGACTGACCGTATGCCGTGCTAACGACATTGGCGGAGTGGCTTAACAAAACGACTGGCCAAAAACCCTTCCAGGCCACGTTCCAGAAATGAAAGCCCCAAGCTTCAATATGCAGGTTCCCTAGCGTGCCGTCACCGTCTCTCCAACACGTTTTTAGCGGGCTGAGGTTCCAGTTCCAGGCGACATGACACTCTTCTTCGCAGTGTGGTAATAGGTTCCCGGTGTTTGCACCGCACGCTACGGATTTGCCGCCGGGACTGGACCGTGTAAGAAGGGTGTGGTTGAATAGCCTTTCTTTTTGAGGATTTGATTGTATCACAGAATGATTGGTTGGTGTCTCATGGTTAGGTTTGTCACTCTGATGATGTCTACCGTCCTCGGTTAAGTAGGAGCAGGGGTTAATGCAAAGGAAGTATCCAAGCTTGATATAATATTCTATTTCTTGCTAGATATCATTTAGTCAATGCTCTGGCACATCGCTTAATAGTTGCAAGAAGATGGTCATAGGGACATGTAAACTGCCATAACAAGAACCAAGTCCATTGAAGCGCAATGATACATTACTGAGCCCTTGCTCTAAGTGGTGCGGGAATACAGGGGTACGTTAAAAGCGTTTGATTCAACTAATGGAAAGCAGACAAACAGCGGATCCGACGCAAACTAAAGAAAAAGGATAAAGCTTGTATCTGATAGCGTAAGCAACTAAAATAAGAGGCGGCAGGGAGGCGAAACAGTGCCAAGGGTTTTGAGATGGAGACAAACAAAAAACAAGTACCCGAGGATCTCTTTATGGACATGTTTGCGTCTGTGTGAGTGCGGAGCGTGGCCTGGCATGAGAGAGATGAGATGAGTTGGGTTGGGATGGGATGACATGACCCGTCACTCAAAGACACAAGGGCAGCAGATTCTGTGATGACGTGACGTGCTCATGTATACAATTCAACTGTATTCGACGAAGTATGGTACACAGTTCGATCAGAATAATACTCGATAGACTAATCAAGAAGTTGGAGAAATAGACTTGGACTAACGTTAGCTCTTGGGGTATCATTGAGAAGCAAGGTAGTCTAATAAACAACAATTAGTGTATATCCCTGATAACCAACAAGCATCAAACAATGGATGCTATCCTCTCCCACTTACCCCTCCAACTCTTCTCTGCTCTTCCTATCGCGGCTCACACCTCGCACTTGAGCAACATGCCCCAACACGCTCAGAGCGCCATCTCGCGTGGCCGCCCCTCGGACGCACAAAGGAAGGCCGTACAGTCCTGTGTTGTGCTCTTGCATGTCATGTCTGGCGTTACATGGCCCATCTGCCGGGCTCCATAATGATGTCCCATTTTCTTCTTTATCAAGTCACCGCTGCGCTGCATAGACTACAAGGGTTGTATTTCCCTGCAAAGGTACCCCGCAGAGAAAGAAATAAGATCCCATCGTTAGATCCCGGGATATGATTATGGCTGTACACCCCTCCCTGAGACATGACAGCTTGGGATATGCTCAAAGGATTCTCTGGGATATGGTTCGTCGGTAAATGGAAGCTCCTGTCGGCTGCAGTAGCGGACGGACAAATGGATGAAAATATCTGGTGTAGACATGGGTGAGGGTTGTAAGTGAGAGACAAAGCGTAGGTGAAAGTGTTGTGGCTGCATACCTTCTCAACACTCCTATTTCTTTCTATCCACTATCATCGTTAGCCTTCGACGAGGATGCATTTTTTTCTTTCTTGGCGAAGAAATGTAGCCGCTTGAATCTCCACACGCTGGGGGTGTAAGAGAGCGAGTGAGGCCTTCCTTTTCTTCTACTTTAACTATTAAAAGGCTTCATCCCCATCAGTTGCAAGCATGATTTGAGTAGATCTTCACCCTCAGAGTATATACAAGAAAACGGCCTTGATAACTCTTCTTGCTATCGGATCTTCCGTCTTTTCGCCTCGTTCGAAACGCAAAGAAAGGGTTTCGTTTCTCCTGTTGCACCGTCACTCCCGCGTCTGGGGTTCGTTCTTGTTGTCTTGTCTCGCATCTTCGGTTGACGAAGACAGACAGTACGCTCCAATACGCTGCACCTTCCTTGAGTCTCAAATCTTCCTTTTTTGAGCCTCTCCTTCCTCCTTCCCCGGTGTTCTTTTCATCTGGTCCTCCCCCTCCTTCCTCTTCTGTCTCGGCTGGTTGCTGCGCTCTTGTCCCCCACCAGTTCCTTCCTCCCACGTTTTTCTGATCCGCCGCTATCCTCAAAGAGGCCGGGCCTACTTCTACCCTTTACCATCTCCCTGGTGAATCCCGAGAGAGATACGAAAACCCTTGTTTGGAGTATATCAACATGAGCGACTACGATCGAAAGGAACCCTTCGACGAGAAGGCCTCGACCTCTGAGGTTGACCTCGTTGTTGCTGACCCTGATGCTGGGTTGAGCGAAGCTGAGAGGCAGGAAGGTGTGAGTAGCACATATTATGTCAAATATTGATGACGATGTACTGACAAGGTTTCAGGAGAAGAAGCTACTTCGCAAGATTGATATGCAGCTTGTGCCTTGGGTATGACAACTCCGCGCTCCATAAGATATAACAACAGACTAACAACATCAGCTCTGCCTTCTTTACCTCATCTGCTTCCTCGACCGAACCAACATCGGCAATGCCAAAATCGCTGGCCTCCTCGATGACGTGCACATGAACACTTCGCAGTTCAATGCGACTTTGACCATCTTCTACATCTCGTACGCCATCTTCGAACCGCTGGCCAATGTTCTTCTGAAGTGGTCCAAGCCTTCAATCTTTATCCCTGCCATCATGTAAGTTTTCGCACCAATGCAGAAATGCCTTCACAGTAACTAACCGATAATACAGGGTTCTCTGGGGAGCAGCCATGCTAGGTATGGGTTTTGTCAAGAATTGGGATGGTCTTATGGCTGCTCGCTGGTTTCTTGGTGTCACAGAAGCCGGACTCTTTCCCGGAATCAACTACTACTTATCCTGCTGGTATAAGCGATCCGAGTTCGGTGCCCGCGCGGCCTGGTTCTTCTCAGCTGCTGCTCTTGCTGGCTCTTTCGGCGGTCTTCTGGCTGCTGCTATCCAGAAAATGGATGGTGTTTCTGGAATTGCTGGTTGGGCTTGGATCTTTATCATCGAAGGACTTCTTACGATCATTATTGGTATCGTCTCGTTCTGGATGGTTCATGACTTTCCCACCGAAGCCAAGTTTCTCGACGAAAAGGAGCGAGCTCGTGTTATTTACCGACTCGCTGCTGATAAGCAGTCTTCGGCTAAAGACGAAAAGTTCAAGATGAAGTACTTCTGGCAATCCATCACCGACTGGAAGACCTATGTGGGCATGCTCATCTATATGGGACCCCTGATGCCCTTGTACTCCTTCAGTGTCTTCCTGCCGACCATTATTCAAAATATGGCCTTTACCGACAAGAAGGCAGTCGTCAAGAACCAGCTTCTCAGTGTACCACCCTATGCCTTGGCAGCTGTCGCCACTATCTGTGTCGGCATCTACTCGGACAGGATTAACAAGCGAGGCATCTTCAATTTGATTGCGGCTCCCATAGGAATGGCAGGCTTCATCATGCTCATCGCCTCTACGAACCCTGCTGTGCAATACACTGGATGCTTTTTGGGTGCTCTCGGTATCTACCCTGTCATCCCCATTACCATCAGCTGGGTCGCCAACAACGTTGAGGGTGTGTACAAGCGAGGTATCACTCTCGGCTTTGTCATAGGTTGGGGCAACCTCAACGGTGTTGTGAGCAGCAACGTCTTTTTCAACAGTCCTCGTTTCTACGAGGGTCACGGCACAGTTCTGGGATACATGTTTGGGGCCATTTTCTGTGGCAGTCTCCTGATGTATGCCATGCTTGCCCTTGAGAACAAGAAACGGTTGGCAGGTGAACGGGATCACCTCCTGGAGGGCAAGTCTGCCGAGGAGATCCACGAGATGGGCGATAAGCGACCCGATTTCATTTACACACTGTAAAAGTATTTATGACTTATCATTAAGAGGAGGGGAAAACCGATCGGTGGTACATGGGTCTAAACAGGGTTGTAAATTGAGTCACGAGTATGTAAATCAGCGATCATTGTCAATTGATCATAAGTACATAGCAAATATCCTGTCTCTCCTACCTTGACGTCTACTGTTAAGCACGGTATCAAGTGTTAATCTTTTCCATGTGATATTGTCTTGTATATTGTGATGTTGGTTAGACTTGTACTAGTGGTCAGTTACGTGACCGTTGATGTTCTGGAAGCAAGAGAGAGATCTCTCATTTCACAGCCTGATGGTAGGATCAGCCAGCCACAACGACCCAACAAGGTGAATATGCTGCGCGTGATTAGCTGACAGACGCCTCCCCTGATAGCCACTTTAACGGCCCTGCTCGAAATAGCAGCGGCTAATGCAAGAATTACCATACACTGTATATACCCAGGCAAATGTGTATGTACTTTGCAGTGGCAGAAGGCGAGTCCTGGGGATTGCAGATGGTAATTGGATCAAAGGTATTGTTTGTCGCAGCAGCCACCCGCCACGTTTCATCCTCTCCCACGCGACCGAGAGGCTAGAGAATGAGAGATGAGAGAAAATGTGGCAATCAAACTCGAGTCTGCGCTGAGATGTTGGATGGAGTGATGTCGATGTCACACTCTGATTCAGCCCACGGGAGCGTACAGCTTTTAATCAAAGCTAAGAGAATGGGGCTTCTTGACCGTAATTAAATGATAGTGAAAGATGTAGAAAGCTGAATTATAAGATTAATTAGTTAGTGCTTCGGAGAGAAGGAAGGCTGAACGTTGGTGGTGAAAACCGTTGATAGTCGAGATATGGTGCCTGTTTGCTCTTATTGTTACTGTTTACCCCTGTAGTTCTCTCGATTGCTATGCGATGCCAAGACTCTGGAGAGATCTCGAGACTGTGATGTTTGTCTGCACGGATGGGGCGAGGTTGGAGATATAGCCTACTTGCTTCACCGCTTACGGTATAGACTGGCACGTTGTTGGTTCCTGTTTAGCTTGACGGGAGATGGGCAGGCTTGGAGATTACCGTTGAGTCTGGGGAAGTTGCCAAGATTAAGGCTAAGGCTATCGATGGTGGGAAGTGATAAGTGACAGTGTTAGATGGTGAACCAATCTTGTAGTTTGAGTATTGGCACTGGCACTGCACTGCACTGCAGCTGCGCAGCCAAGACAGTAATTAAATCGTTGGTGGGAAACTTGCAGAGAGAAGAGTGTTTCGATTCTGGAAGCATTTAGGATCAAGAGGAGGGTGAGAAGAGGAAGAGATTGGGTAGATAATCAGAGATAGTTGTAAGGCCAAGAGGATTGTGCTTCTTGTTTGTTGGACTGAATACTTGACACTGACCTCTACTGAATTATGTGTAAATGTTGACCCAAATGAATCCCCTCTCATCTCCTTCACAGAGATCAAGAAACACAGTCAAAAGATCCCTCGTCTAACGGGTACGTGCAGCTCTTGGAGGTGACACCACATCTCGACTTGGCCCATCTTGAATCACTCTCTCTTCCCTTTTCCTCTACTATTCTGCTCTACTCTCCACAATCCTTTTCTTCTCCCATCGCTTAAACAAAAACAAACTCGCGCCTTCTCGTCTTTTGTTTCCCTTTCTAGTTACGCAAAGAGGAAATCGGCTACCTACCTTACCTCGACCCATCCACTCATTCTGCCCTTTTTATTTACTATCACTCGAATCCCTCACATCTTTTTGTTCAAGGACAGGATATTCTTGCTACTCGCTACCCATCCCCTTGTCTGGGACTCGGGAAACGAGAAAAAAATCATCTTGAGAAACGAAAAGAAAGGATGACGCTCAAGTTCATCGCGGGGAGAGGCTCTGACCTTTTGGATGAGAGCCAGAGACACACACTCGTGCTGTTTGAGCGCATTGGAGGCTCGGTCAGCTTGATCTCTGTGCTTCTGATATTCATCACCTACGCCCTCGTCCCGCGAGTTCGCAATGTGCAAAACACTTTTATAGTGTTTGCCAGTGTTGCAAATGTCGGGGCTAGCTGTGCGAGTATCATCGCTATGGATGGTTTGGAACTTGGTGTTTCTTCGCCTCTCTGTCAGGCGCAAAGCTTCATGTTCCATATGTAAGTAACTTACTGTCATCTCCTTATCACAAACTGACTTGGGTCATAGGTTCATGCAGTCTGATCCCTGGTGGTCACTAGCCATGGCCTTCAACGTCTTTCTCGTCTTCTTCTTCCGCGCCAGTCCGGATTCGTTCCGTCGGTGGTGGTGGGTGTATTGTCTCATTTGTTACGGTGGCCCTTTTGGTATTGCCATTGCGTTGCTTCTGGTTAGAAACCCGAACCGCGGCCTTGTGTTTGGTCAAGCCACTGTAAGCCTCCCCTCTTACAAGAACGAAGGGTCTTGTTGCTGATTCATGGACAGATCTGGTGCTGGGTTAACCGGGACTGGGAAAACATTCGTATCTACACTTACTACATGCTCATCTGGGTGTGTATCGCTGGATCGCTGATCTTCTACTTTATGGTTGGATATCATGTGTTTCGGTCTCGAAACAGACTCAAGAGTTTGTCTGCTTCCAAAAGTAGAGAGCCAGCCCCTATTGAGCCTTCTCAGGGTGTAAGTGGTATCATTTCACATATATGATAATAGACTAATGTCTAAAGCAGAGACAAGTCGACTTCCTCACAGTCCCTCAAGACTGCTTCTACGGAACCATCGTCACCGAAGTCCAAGTCGTCCACTCAACGGCCGCAACGGCCTCAACGAACCATCTCCCCGATCCTCCGAGACCTGCCTACACAGCTCGCTCGTCAACGCCTCAAGTCTCCTTCGACGAACCCCCTGGAGGAATGCAAGGATCCAACAGTCACTACTTTTCAACTTCTATATCCCCCGGTGTCATCCAAGACCGAGTTAACAGCTCGCCCCTGCGTCGCATGCACGTAGCGACCAACCGAACCCTCAGCAAATTCGTCATCGACGACCCTATAAAGAAGGCTTATCTGCGCACGAGCTTCCTCTTCGCCCTTAGTGTGTTGGTGACCTGGATTCCGAGCAGCTTAAACCGCATCCACAGCTGGCTAACCGGCAACTCACCTTTCGAGTACCACGTCGCCACGGCCGCTGTACTTCCGCTCCAGGGCCTCTGGAACGCAGTCATTTTCTTCGTCACGAGTTTCAAGGTACTCAAGGAGTGGTGCAAAAACCTCGGACAGGACACGAGTCTTCAAGAGAGAGAAATGACACAGACGAGGGGAGAGTTTGATGAGCAGGTTGGGAGGAGCGGCGAAAGCTTCCTGGATGACACAGACTCCGGTAGTGACGTTGAGCTGCGACGCATGGGAGAAGCGCCAGGGAAAAGATCCCCGAGTCTCTAAGACCCTTTTTTCTTTTTCTTTCTTGAAACGATCTGGGGATTTATTGTATGATCTATATGTATGCTGATGATGGAGTATTTGGTTTGCGAACAAGGCGATATTGATCGCTATCTAGTAGGTACACTAGATTGAGGCTCGATGATGTACCTCGCTGGTCTGAAGGCCATTGAGCCAGCAATATGTAAAGTCTAATACAAAAAAATGATTTTTGAATTGTTGCGAGCTCGTATATGCGTAGCGAAATGTTGAGAGTCTCATGGCCATCTTACATAGCAGCGCCATGGATCACAAGAGTCTTGCCCGAGTTTCCCATTTCCTCCACAGCAGACAACTCCAGTGCTTCCGACATGTTGTGCACACGAACAAGGAGTTCTATCATAAGTTAGCACATGTCCAATTCACCATGATACAAAACCTCGAAGCAAACCTTCATAGACCAGCTTATAATGAACTGGCGGATCATCATCAGGCCCTGAGATCAAGGGCATCGTCTCAGACGGCGCAAGGGCAACACTAAACCGAATCCCAACATCCTTGTTCTTGTCGACCCAGAGGACATTCTCGGGAGATGAATCTTGTTTGCTCGCCGCTTCAGCAAGCCATTTTCGGAATACACGTACGACCCCGTCGACAAGGTTGACATGGCTTATGAACAGTCCACTCCTCGGCCCTTCCTTGACGAGGTTAATTGAAGTAATCAACTGAGAAAACAACTCCCCATCATCAAGATTTATATCCTGCGTCGCTGTATCGTCATTCACATCCTCCGAAGGTTGAGCTTCCGTTAGGCGTCTGCGTCCTCTTCTAGCACTTCTATTCTCCGGCGCAAACACCGGTTTGAAGGAAGAATACAGTCGTCGCAGGTCAGCTAGATCAGTCGTATCTTCACTCACAGGAGGTCCATCCGGTGTCACTAAGCCTTGGTAGCGACATGCTAGATATGGCGTGTAGAGCTGGTCACTTGGATGGTAGCATTCTAGAATGAGTTTGTTCTCGGGGAGGGGAGCAGCTTGGAGGAGGCGTTGGTGGATGATACGTGTGATCAAAGAGTAAATACGACGGTTGATGGTGGCGAAGGAGAGGAGCTCTTTGGTTGAGAGGGGAGAGAGTATGGATGTGAGAATCTGAGAAAGTCAATTGAGAATTCTGAAGGTTAAAAGTTTGAGAAACTCACTTCATTTGGTAAACCGTTCACTGAAGCATCGTGAGACGTCATGATCGGTGAAGGCGAGTATCTGATAACACCGAGTGGCGATAGGACAAAGACCACAATTGTAATTGGATTGATAAAGCCGATGAGGGGCTATTCAGCTCATGAATGAGGTTTGATTTGAGTATTTTGCAGTGATGAAAACGATGACTTCTTGGCGTAGGATTATGAAATGATTGATGAAATGGATGAAGCTTCAAGTTGACAGCTTCAAGTCCAATAACGAGGTTGATCTAAAACGCGGGGGAGGGGCAGTTGATTTAGTCAGCATCCGCAAGTCCGAATGACGAAACATTTTGATAAAGAGATAAAGCCAAAGAATAGTAACAGCTTTTAAGCGTCAATTGACAGGTAGTCAATCCTCAATTTGATTCAGTGATATTGTCGGTGTATAATACCAGTGACAGGCATCTCGATGAGTGAACCACTGGCTAACAAGGTATCTACCACCTCCATTTTGAAGTTCCTCAATGCTCTCTGTATAGCACTGAAGCTTGCAATGGACCTGGTAGGACACAATTTGAGGAGAGAAATGAGGTGTGAATTATCTCCTCGAAACCGCCGGGCCCCACTCCGTGACAAGCACCCGGACCGGAAGCCACACGGGAGTTACTCCACTTTTGACCGGTCCAAATAACAACATCAGTTCATACAAACTTGGAGGAATAGGTGCTATTTCCATTCAACATTCGATTGAGCCTTCTATGACATCTTCGACATGAGTATAAAAACCATACCAGCGCCTGTCTCGCTAATAGTCCATCCACTGAGCCTCAGCATAAAACACATGGGCTTCTACATAGCCTTTAAATGGCTGAACGCAATCCCTTCTTCACTCAACGATTTGCCAAGGGGACACGCCCCAAGTCCACGTAATATCACATAGTATTCCCTTGACCATTTGGGCTGATTTCCCCTCTCCCCAACGCAACTTAGAACTCAATTGGCAAAGCTATAGCCCCGAGAGTGGCCACGATATAGACATGGAATTGGTTGAACCGGAGCATACGCGCCAGATATCAAATCAACACCACCCATAACATGCAATGGCTAAGAAGAGGCGAGATTCGAGTTGAATCGACGACGACATTGATGGCAGGGAAGTCCTCGTCCACTGGAACACTGATGTATAAATGTACCGACACCCAGCGTTGTCTTCTCTTCTCTTTTTCCTTCTTGCAAAACCCCCTGGACTCTTCCCTCAATAGTCTCAGCTCTACCGAAGCGATGCGTATTGACGTCCTGCTGGGCCTCGGCCTCCTGGCCGAGACTGCTTTGGCACTTCCTCAACCTGCTCCTACTACTACTGGAGTCCCTCGTCGTTTTGTTCCTTATATTCCTCCTATTCCTCCTTTTCCTAAATTCTGGACTCGAATAAACAAAGGTAAGTCCGGTATAATGAGTCAAAAAGACTTAAAGCTCATCAATTTTTCTTCTAGCGAGAAAGTCAACCCAGGTAGTCACTGCTACCGTCACCGCCGATCCGGCCACGATAGCCAATGCTACCATCATTCGCGACCCCAAGACGGAGACGGAAGCCACAGCTACTGATACCTCGACTGTGGAAGTAGAGGCTACTTCTGCTGCTGAAACTGATGAGGCTCAAGAGCCAGAGGCAGTAGCTACCGGTGATGGAACTGGACTTGCCCGACAAACCACTGTTATTGTCGATACACAGACAGTCTTCAAGACCAACACGCTCTCCGATACTACCACCCTTTCGGTAACAGCCACACAGAATTTGACTAATTGGGCCACTGCTACGACCACTGTCAACGCTACCTCAACTGTCTTGGAGACGGCGGCCGTTTCTACCACACAGACTTCTATTGTCAATGCTACTGAGACGGTCCTTGCTACCAGCTCGGCTACAACTACGCAGACGTCTCTCGTTACTGCAACTGTTTCTGCTACTGTCTCTGGTACTACGACTGATACTACGACCGAGGTTGTCACTTCGATCAGCTCTGCTACCACAACAGATACCACAACTGAGGTCCTTACCTCGACTGTCTCTACTACAGAGACTGACACGACAACTGAGGTCCTTACCTCAACCATCTCTGCTACAGAGACGGACACGACAACTGCGGTCGTCACTTCGACGGCCCTTGCTACGGAAACAGACACTACAACTCAGGTTGTCGCATCCACTTCGACTATTCTTTCCACAGACGTCGTCTCTGCGACTTCGACCGAATTGGTAACTTCCAACGTAACAGAGACGGTCTTTTTCATGGATAAAATCACGAGTACTGATACTCAGACTGTTACTGCCACTGTTCAGTCTACGCAGACGATTTCGTCCACTGATATCGATTCTTCTACATCTACTCTGACTGCTACTTCTACTGTCTTTGTGACTAGCTCTGCTGCCACCACTGAGACAGACGTCGTCACTTCTACAAATGTTATGACTTCTACAGCCACTGTTACAACGACAGTTTCTATGACGAATCCTGTTACCGTTACTTCAACTGCTGTTGAGACTTCGACTTCAGTTGTTAACTCTACTTCAACAGTCTTCATCACCGATTCTGTTGCTACTACGCAAACTGCAACTGTCACGTCGACTGATGTTGTTGAGACTACATCTACATTCTTCACCACGGCTGTTGCTTCTTCTACTGTTACAGAAACCGCAACTGCCACTTCTACTTCAACAGTCAACTCGACTTCTACCCTCACGGCCACTGTCCCTGCTACAGTCACTTCCACTTCGACGGATGTTGTTACTGTCACTTCTACAGTTGAGACAACTGACACTTCTTTCACTACCGGTGTGACATCAGTTACAAGAACTGGTACCATCTTCCTGGTCGAGACGAGTGTCAACTCAGCAACTACCACTTCCACGCTCCTTACTACACTCACTACCACCGACACGGTCGTTGTCTCTAGTACCTCTACATCCTCTGCCGTAGAGACACAGACGCAGACTGCTTCTACTCTCACCACTGTCACTACTACCAACACTGCCAACCCGCAGTCATCCACTATCGCTGTTGCTTTCCTTACAACTACAGTCACTAGGTCTACCCAGCCTTCGGCCAGTGACACCGACGCTCTCTACAGGAGAGTCGTGCCTAAGTCTGTGATCTCTGAACAGGCGGCTGCCGCAGCTAACTCCAGCACGGAGTCTACAGTCGCTGCTGCTTCTACCTCCAGCTCTAGCTCCAGCGCAAATTCTACGATTGTCCCTGCTTCAGCCTCTAACTCTAGTGCGCAGTCAATTGCCGCTGCGTCAACTTCCAGCTCCAGCTCCAGCTCCAGTGCGCAGTCTACAATTGCCGCCGCTTCAGCCTCAATCTCCAGCACAAACTCGTCTACTATCGCTGCTGCCTCCGCCTCCGAGCCTCCTACTGTAGAGAAGTTCCGTTCTACTACTACTATAATTTCCCCTGCCACCGTAGCCAAGGCTCCTACATCAAACAACACAGTTGAAGCCGCTGAGTCGAAGTGCACAGAGGCCAAGACCAGCACAAGTATGACCACGGTCATCGTTGTTGCCACAGATGCACCTTCTTCAAAGCCTGCTCAGTCCACGGTTATTGTCACTCAGGTGGTTCAGGTTGCATCAGCCTCTGAGCCCGCGTTTGATACCTTGGAAGTCACTTGGGCACCTAGCGAAACGTTTTCTACATCTAAACAGCCTGGTTGGACAGTTGTGCCTGCTTCTGAGTCTACTCTGTTTAATCAGAATACTACGGAGACTAAGTCGGAGCCAACCTCTGGCGCTACTGCTCAGTCCACTGCTGGATCTTCCTCCGGATCTACTTCAAAAGCTACACCCGCTTCCGAGTCGACATCTAACTCTGGCTTCCGCACTGTTGCCAAGTCTACTTCCGGCTCCAGCTCTGGGTCAGCATCTGAGTCTACTCCTCAGCCCTCCGTAAGCGTTTCAAGGGTCACAGTCGTCCAAGAGTCAGTTACAATTACAAGCATAACGACTGAGACCCGTACCACGACTGAGATAGCATTTACTGCTTCACCTGTCAGCTCCGCGGTAAAGAGCTCTAGCTCCAGCACGGAGAGTGTCACTGGAGCGGCCGCTTCTGCAACTCAGACTTCCACAGGGGGAGGTTCTACCACTACTACTACTCCTACCCCAGAGGCTACTCCTCTTGAGGATGGTGCCCCCGTCCCTGACAACTGGCTGTTTCGAGCCATGAAGTCCCTCCGCTTTTGGTAACAAAGGGATGTACAGGTTCTGGGGAACTAGACATATGTCCGCTGGCATATTCAGAGGATCTACCTAATAGACATTAGAAATAGGTAGTCTAGAACGTAATAGATGAATATTCAGCTATCAGACTTCTCTTGGTGATTCATAGACCCCTAACAACACGATGAATCAAGCTTAAGATCGGCGATCCGAAAAGAAAGCTTGTTCATCACAAGCATTTCTCCATCAAGCTTCTTCTCCCGCCGATCCAACTGTGTAACTCTCCTCTCCGGAGAAAATCCAAAATCCGTATGTAACACGCCGATAAAAGAACAAAATCAAATCTCTATAGATCGTCACACTGGTAAGTCAAGACGAAGGGGGACCCTGAAGGTAAATCTCCGACGTGTTTTTCCCGTCATGAATTACCGAGAACTCGGACTTGAACTTGGACTTTCATGATACATGAGATCTTGCAGTTCAATAGTTATGTATGTCTCGGGGTAAGTTGAAGCGGCAGCCTCAATGTTACTTGTGCGGCCGAGGCTTTGACAGTTTGAGGAAATAGGATGAGCACTGCACGACGGAGTATTCAGAGATGCATTTTGAAAGAACTGGTGGGGAAAATGTTCCAAAACAAGATCATAGTGATACAGTCTGTTGTGTCTAGTTGACTTTGAACATCGCGGTTTCTATTCCGCTCCAAGTCGGCGGTTGTCCCAGAACAGCTTTACAAGGTGGACTAATTGTAAAGGTTAACTCAAACTTCTTACTATAACACATTACCCTTCTTTTTGCTTGAACAGTCTTCCTTGTTTCTCATGTCTTGACGGAACATACTTGAGTCTCATGTAAATGTTTGATACCCTATACCACTCACGATTCCGATATGGTTGATGTTATCGAAACTACCGACATGTGAATCAGTACCACCACAGAATGATTCCAAGACATGCATATTGGCTGCCCAGAAAAGCCTGCATCATTCTGCCGTCTTCCCGTCAGTTCTGTGTCATGACATATTAACGTAGCATTCCGTCAATGACATGCATGTTGGTCTGTTCAACAACACCCTGCAAGGGATTTCGTGGGGGTTTAGGTCAGCGCGGAAACTATCTCATGCCCGGTATGTATGACTGCCAGGCTTATATGAGGCATGATCTTCTCCATCATAGGAAATCTCCTTGCTAGAGTTGCACAGAACGTAAAGATCGGCGATCATATCTAGAGCATGCCGCGCGCAATCTCGTGTGACGCTCACTAGAGATAGGCAGAGGCTCTGCGTAGGATGTCAGTAGTAGAGACGCTGCATCACACATACAGAGACTCGAAGTAACTCTAAGCATGAGATGATAGTTTGGGTGCAACAGAGATGCACTTGGAATCATCCAGTGTGTCCAGGGTCATATTTGCAGCACACTCCTGGAGGTCCAATATCCAGCCTCCCCAACTCCTCATGCAGTGCACTGAAAAGGAACAGAAATTGCGATCCGATGATGCAGCCCCAGTCCAATGTCCACCTGTTTCAACCTTTCCACAGCTGGTACATGCTGATCCATGATCCTGTTATAGACGCGATATTGGCTTAAGCTGGGGTGCTACTAAGGTCTCTAAAGCAGTTATGCAACAGAACCCCGAAGGATAAGCACATATATGCTTCGAAGCTCCGTAGCAGCTTCCTCAAGCGTGCAAGAAAGCTGTTACCGCTGATAAGAAGAAATATTAGGTGGTGTGATCTCACATGAAAAGAAACAAAACTTTGTTTTCTCAATCATACCCACTCCTCGGCTTCAACGTGAGCTTGAGCCTATCAACATTCGCAAGTCGCTGAGAAATGATATTCTTCACAATCGGGCAACACGCCACATCAGCTGATATGCGTTGAGGCCACACGGTATCCCTGAGAAAACGCGAAAGCGCGATATCTAAACTTCTTTGTTTGGTCAGTCAAATACTGTTAAAGACTTATTAAAGCAGGATATTGATGTAGCATGCTGTTACCTGAACATTGAGTGGGACGAAAGAGGAGTCCATCGAGTAGGCTTCCTACTTGACGAGCCAAACTGTTGTATGAAGATTTCCCGATTAGTCGCCTGCTATTTTGAGAAGACTAGAAAGCAGATTCTCGCTTTCGATACCACCGATGGCGTAACCAAGGAGTCCTTACCCTGAACTGAATGACGCGTAGGGCTGAGTCACTTTTATCTGGTCTCGTAGCCAGGGTCGGGGTTTTGTTGATGTCTTTGTCTCTGCTTACCATACGACAAGTCATAACCCCGACCTGCTGCAGGCTGCACAGCTATGTCAGATTGGTTCGTATCCTGCCATCAAACGAAGATCCATGCTTGTCTGTCAGCTTGGCTATACCACTCGGAACTAATACCCAGAGCGGCAGAGGAAACAGTCTCTTCTTGTCAGACCGGGCCGTTCCCGTGTAAGCCTCATCCGTTGTTGTGCGGAGACTTTTTCCTACATTGAAACAATAGAGAATAGAAAGTGCCAAGCTGTGAAGTCCATATAAGCGGAGACATCAATGCAGTGATACAATTGGCCTTTCGATATAATTGTCAGAGAGGCGGCTGTGCTTTGTGTGAGCAAGATAGGAAGCAATTCTGGTTTCCTTTCTCTGTACTTTTGTTGCGCTGTCGCTTTCTGTACTCACTTAATGCTGGCTATGGTGCTGAGTCGTGTCAGCCACCATCCATCTCGAGAAACTGATCTAACGCAGGATCATTCTTTAGCACCAAGTGGCGGTCTTCGGACCTGAGTTAAGGCCGTTGTTCAACTCGCCCGATAGAACTCGGCGTCATCTGCCCAAATGGTGACCATTCACGCAATGTCAACTGTCCAAGGTGTGCTTGGATGTCCTTGTTTCGAGGATCTGGAGCATATGCAATATCGGGATCTCAATTTCGCCTTCTCAGATGCTGAGGTCAATGAAGAGTCCCTAATAAACGTCAAAGCTATGGGGTTTTGTGTATCGCTTGAACCCACAGAGAATAGTTGTGGTCTCTCCGGCCCATTGGTGTAGTCGCTTGCTCGTTGAGGTATAGTAAGCTTGAGAAGGATTTGTAGAGTTGGGCAGATATTGAGCCGTGCTGTTCAAGACAGTACCTGTCCACTGTCGCAGCTTGGTTTGTCATAGCTGCTGATAAGTATGCAAGGATCCGGCGAGCAGATCCATGTGGCACACACATTAGCCAGGTGTGGATGAGAAGGAGGGAAGGGGGAGATGCTTCCAGATTATCTGCTAAGGACTCTGACTTAGCAGTAGATAAACCTTCCGTTGTCGGAGTTGTCTGAGTAAATCTCCGGATGTACCATCTGCCTCAATAATTGGCGGGCTTCGTTTGACATGGCTGTCCATAAAGCAGTCTCGAGGGCTTTGTATCATCGTTGGCCTTTTGTTTTGACAGCGCGGTCATGTTGAATCCACATACCGGCGCTCTTACTCATTTTAGGACGGAGAATGGGAACTATTCAGATGCTGGTTTCACCATCTGAACTCCTCGGTGAGCGCGTGTCGATTGCCTTCGCCTCATGCTTATCGTTGCTTGGACTTGTTTCGTGTTACATCACCGCGACGTGCGCCCCGGTGCGCGGCTCTGTCAAACTAGGCTGCCTGCAATTCCGACTGGCTGGACTTATAAAATGTTTCGGAATGACGGACAGTAGCTCAGCCTTGTTGTGTTCCCAAGATTCATTCCAATGGTTGGTAAAAGTTCGCTTTCCCTAGAAAGGGATCGGTGGTCGCGACAGCCAGTCTCGAACTCCCAGAGAGCAGAGGAGCCTAGTCGGACAGAAGGAAGTACCTACAGATCACCGTTGGTAATCCCCATTAGAATAAGCCTTCTGGTACATGTTGGTCGTTGTGAACCGAAGATTAGGTAGTTAAGCTTTTGAGGGCTTTGAGACAGTTCCCAATGAGGTGACACCAACATAAGGTACTTCCGTCCTACGTGGACGCTGGCACAACTGAAGGTATCTTATCGGCTTCGAGGTATTCGGGTTGAGTGACTTGTTTTCGGTCCATCTCTGACGGTTGAGGTTGTTGATGGCGTAAATATTCCTTGATTTGAAGGCGATATCTAGGACAATTTATCAAATCAGAGTCTTTCCAAATATGTGGTGACTGGACCAAGTGCTCGAAATGCATGCCAAGGGCCATCAACGGATGCGAAAAGCCAAGTTTGATTGAATGGCGAGTGTGTGCAACATCTGCCGGCATTCAGCTCTCTGGGTCTTGAGGGGTACGGATATGCATATGACAGGCTGGCATCTGCTCGTGTATGCAGATAAAAAGACACGGTGGTTGATTTAGTGGTGTGCGTTTCCAATCAAATAAGTCCAGGTTTTCTGATATGGATGGCTAGATTAAGAACAACAAAAGTGCCAGCCGGGCTTGAAGGAAAAGGAATGCCCGATTGTTTACGTGACGCAAAAGCTTAAGTAAGTCTTGGAGTTTGTGTAATTGGAGTAACTGCAATTGGGGTCGCTACTTCCATGCAAATGTCACACCGTTCTGGGGTTGGAAAGAACGACGAACAGGCAGGCGGTCGATAGCACCTGCTCTGCTCTAGTACCTCCAAGTACCTGCCTGCCTACCTCTTGGGTCTTTACTCAATCATGAACCAACAACCTTCAGTCTTCGCATTGCTCACAGGGCCTCGGGCTTTTTTCCATGTGATGAATCCATCTTTCAGCCAAAGATCTCATTGGAGACTTCTTATACAATATTTTGGTATTTCCCTCCACGGTATTCCCGAGTCTTGGAGGGGTGTTCAAGATGAACCAGATTTCGGTCAAGGCAGAGACATACGGGTCACGATATGACGAGCTGTACGACCCACGGCCCATCGACTAAGCTCACACGGATGTACATGGACTAGGCTACGTCTATCAAAGGAGCTGACGGTATCGCGGCCTCGAAGATCGTTATGCCGGTATCCAAGCCACTGTCTTGCCGTATGGGAGACGATACCTCCATGAGCTACTTGGAGGGTAGGCTATTCATATTCATGTTCGCTGACTTATTTCTAAGATAAATTCTCACGTAATGCTATCGACTGTTGCACGCGGGATTCCGTGTTCCTGGCAGCTCGGCCTTTACCCATTTCTGACGAATGACTGGACAAATTCAGCGTACCATCCTCTTATATATCCTGCAACTTGACGTCTATACAAGAGCTTCAAAGATATATCTATCCATCTCTCGATAAAGAACAAGTGCTAAATGTGGGATAGTCAGGGGAAGGAGGTTTGTTAAGACTGCTCTTGACTGACCTGAGAAGTGTTGACTGACAAGAACTACAAGCAACCGCAGATGTGGTCGACACACGACCTTGCTTGTGCGCACTGCCGCGCACGAAAGATCAGATGTGGAAGGGAACGTCCACAATGTGAAAGTTGCAAGCGAGACGGTGTTGAGTGTCGATATTCATCCCCCGGGAAACGTGTCAACCACGTCAAACTTCTGTGAGTTGGTGACGCCTTGTCTCTTGTTGACTGGAGTACAAAGGCTTACAAACTTCTTTGTGTCTCAGGTGTCAGAACTTCGAAACGCTCGAAGACCAGCTACATAACATTCAGAATGACCTTTCGGATTTAACGTCGCTTGTTAGAGGCGGGAATAGCGTGAGATCTTCATCGCTCGCTGCTGAGGATTGGAGCTCGGAGAGTCTTTCCGGAACCGATTCTGGGTCATTAGCCCATAAAAACCATCACATTGTACGGAACGCATCACAGTCACTCGACCGTTATCATGGACCTTGCTCCCTCTATGCTCTCTGCAAAGAATTTCACGATGATCCCATGTTTGGAGTTGTCGAGACCAACATGCCAACTCATAACGTTGCCCCGGAGCATTCTATACTGGACGAGATGCTGAAGGAGGCGGGCAATGAACCTCACTTAGACATTCCCTCCCAACCTGTAGGTATATGCCTTCCCCCTCGGCAATTTCTTAATCTCGTCATCGGTCCCTTCTTTAAAAACACCGATTACGCCACGGATCTTTTCGTACGATCAACCTTCCAGCCACAGATTGATCGAATTTATTCCCAGCCCATAGCTCCTTCTGATGAAGGCTGGGCCGTGTGCTTCAACGTTATCGTTCTCCTTGGCATCCGAAGAGAGCCGTCCGTACAGAGCAATAGCCACTTTATCCAATCTCTTTTTCAAACCATGAGAATGGCCATCAATAATCCCCGGGTCTTCTTGACGCCAAGACTTGTCAACGTACAGGCACTTGCTCTTCTAGTAAGGCTTCCACTCCCCTATCCCGAATGATTGTTAACTCTCAATCTAGAGTTACCTTGCCGAGCAGTACAGCACAACATCGCTTGCAGAACTAGTCTTCGCTCAGGCCTGTTTGTTGGCCCGCACAATGGGTCTCCATCAGAGTCGCGCATCTTCCAATAATCTTCCGCCAGAAGCCATACTTGAGAGACATAAAGTTTTTCAGTCATTGTACATCCGAGATAAGAATATTGCGATACTTCGCGGTTCCACTGCTTGGCTGCCAGGATACGACTCCGGAATCTCCTCCTCTTTGGAAACCCAGTCCGAATCGTCTGACCTCGTGGCCCGCTTAGAGCTGGCCAAACTCCAAGACGAAGTTTACCAGGCTTTCAACTCTGTCGGTTCCCCCATATTGCAGCTTTCAAGACACAGTCAAGGACTAGCACAGTTACAACAGAAACTTGAACAGTGGGCTTCAACTTATAACATCATACAAACCCCACTAAAGTGCACAGAGTCCGCTGGCCTCATGTTATCGTTCTTCGCCACAAGGATCTGTTTACTCAAAGGTCATGGTGGCGCAAAGTCCTCCCAGATATTCAAGGATGCCAAAGCCTGCTGTCTTATTTTTCTGCTGGCCACAGCAGCGAAGAAAGATCGGCGTTTATTTGAGGCTCTGAACGAGACATTAGGTTACGACAAGAGAGAAGACAAACCCAGTACAAAGAAGGCCAAAAGAAATTCCCAGAACGAAGGCGGATCGTCCGAGAATGCCGAGAACAGAATTTCAACACTTCCTCGTCTAGGTGGGACGTTCCCGCTAGCGGCAGCCTTTATAGTAGCGAAGACCATCATACAGGAGCCAATGGCAGAAGCGGAAGACACCCCTAGTTGGCCAGAAGAGGAAATCTCACTTTTGGAATCTCTTCGTGACCGATTCTCATTGCTTGCTGATCAAGCACACATTGATAATCTTGCTTTGAACTTCAGCAAGATTTTGGATTTGTTAGTTCGCATAATCCGCCACAAGCTATCTCCAGGACCAAATAACACACCCTTAACGGCCTATAACGAATTGCCAAACATTCACTCAACCGCTTCTTCCAGCTCTTTACACGGTAGTGTTGTAAGCTCCTTCAAAGATACACCCCCAGGCCCCGAGACCCTTTCAACAGTTAGCTCTATCAGCGAAGCGATGTCACATTCTTCCCTGCTTTTGCCTTATACCCAACCGCTAGAGACCCCAGCTAGTGGCTCACCATGGTTCACAAACGCCGGCCCTGTTATAGGCATGAACAGCACTCCAATGCTTGTGACATGGCCTAACCAAAATAAGCGACAGTCTGAAGAGGTGGAAACTCCGATTAAGAAACCGCGAATCGCTTGCCACGACGAGTTCTTGGATATTGGTGCAGGGTATGCTGACCATGGCTCACGGACTGATGATGACGTATTATTCACATTTGACTTTTTGAACACAGGAAATGATATCTCCGTTTTTGATATGGATGAATAACATTTTGTGGATTTTGTGGCTGTCAAGCGGTACCTTTTGGGCCAGAGTTCATCCCCTACGTTTATCATTCGATCTCTCGCCGTCCATGGTTTGTTTGAGGAAGTTGAATGGGATACACACGCATATTACACTTTCTCTTTGTGCTTTGGCAACACAAACATAGACATACAAATATGTACAAAATCATCTTTTCTACAATGCATCATCCCAGCTATTGAGGAGGGACACTGACAGCAAGTCTTGGACTTCATCTTCACTTTAATGGAAGAACACTAGACAGTCAAAATGGTCTTCCATGAAGGCGGAGCCTCTAATAAACACAGCTGAGTACATGTCGCTCATCGAACAACTGATACCATTTTGAGCACAAAGCACATGCACAAGGATGTGTCCCCCTTCTCCAGTTCTATGCTGATAGATCTGCATCGATGACACCGTTGCATGTCGAGCCATATGCTGCAGTCACTGGTCCTGGGGGTGTTCCTATATCCACATGGCCTGGTATTGCTTTCGTTACTGAGCTAAAGCAAACGGCCATCCTGTTTATCTTCGATGGGCATCAGAACTTACACGAGTCGTTTGGTCTTTGCCTTAGTCTCGGCCAGAGCTCTCATGATATGACCAGAAGAGGCCATCTCGGTACAAGAAATCAAGGTCCTGAAGCCAACAAGAAGACTGCTTATTTGCTCGTGGCTACTCTGCGATGCACACTATGCTCGCCCAGACGCGCCGCTGAGATCATGAATAGGATACCAAACGCCTTGATATGTTTTGTCTCTAAGGAAGTTGGCTCCAAAGCTGTTGAATTCGTATCAGCAGTGCAACTCGGATATTGGGGGGTTGACAATTCTGTTCAATCACGGGCCTGACAATCACTGATGGTGAAGTCGATCTCAGTTGCCTCGATTGGTCATCATGCAATATATGATGCACTTGACCTCTTGAAGAAAGTGTTAGAGACCGGCAGGGTCCAATATTGATCTCATACCGGGGTGTTCTTGGGTTAGAGTCTTCTCAGCGCTGGCGTGCAGAACACTGCGTCCAAAGTGTGGATGGTCAATACGACAAAGTTAATGTGTTGCATACAATAGTACGTTGAATCATATGACAAAAGCTTGTCAGCAAGGCTTGTAGAAGTCTAGTCAGCCTTGACCTCGTATGATCGGAGAAAGACCGTGCTCAAGTATAGTAAGCGTCACTACTTCAACAAAAGAAGCATCACTTGAGGCTCTTCGGAGAAAAGCAGATTTTCGTGATACCAAATAAAGTCATTAAACATGGAAAAATAAGGCTGCGCCGTTGTGTGTGAAACTCGAGAGTCTCTGATAGTGAGTCATGAATCAGAACCGGAGTGATGGAGGCCTTCTTTTACCTTGTTTGTGTAGAGAGGCCGTAGGGTGTCAGAAGAATTGACGGCCATAAGCGTAAGGGACGAAATAGTTTAGTCATATTTTGACACTTTAGAGAGGTATTTAGGCTACTTTATTTTGGTAGCCTAAGCCTTAGAGGACATTCCTTCTGTTAACCACCTAGAGAGTGCCACAGCAGGCGGTGGGAGTAAGATGCAGCTCTTTTACGGCATTGCATTGCATACACTGCAACGTTGATACTTTGGTACTATCCAGTATCATTAGGTTCTATCTTTCTAAGAAACAAGTACATTCTATCCCTTGAATCTGCAGCCATCTGCTAGTTTTTCAACCCTTTGACCTTTTTCAACTAGACGCAGATGATGCAATGGCAGGCTTCTTTCGCTGCAATAAGCAGTGGCGCCCCCATTTTCTCTTGAACTTATCTGGGATGAAGGCCAGATCAGGTACCCACAAAGTCCTTGCGAGCAGGTGTGTGTTTGCGGCATCAAGGAACAGCTCACACTTGACGACCTCCCAGTTGGCATGGTCCTCAATGTAGTCAGGCTCGTTTGGTGGCAAAGGGTCAGTCCTCAAGGGGTACTGAGTATCAACAATAAATTTGCATGCAGGAAGCTCAGTGTACTTGCTCAAATCCTCTTCGTTGCGATCATTCATGCCAAATGTGGGGAGCCAAGTGCCGCTCCAAAAGCCAAAACCAGTTTCAGCTTGGGCGAATTCTCCAGGCAGAAGGCCTCTGAACTCGGAGCGGATGAACTTGGCATGCATATCTCGGGGTAGGAAGTAAGATGAGGGGAAGCGATACCACTCCTTGCCAAAGCACACGGTATCTTCCTCTCTGCCAATGGGCTCGCTGCCATCCTTGCCCTCCCACAGGGGAGTGTAGATCTTCATAGGTGCAGAGTAAGCAGACCAAATACCGTAGACTCGGAGCAGCGCGACATCGACTGATAGAATCACGGTGATGGCAACAAGTACGAGCTTCAGCTTGGCAGGAATTTTACCGACCAGAGTCTTGGGATCCGAGTTGCCCACAGCAGTCAGGATCATATGGGTAGAGATAGCAGCATTCAGTGCCAGAAAAGGGTAAGCTGGGTACATGAATCTCTCTTCCTTGTGAGGCTGCGCACTGAAGATGCCCAGCCACATATAGAATGGGGAAAGAAAGACAACGGTCCTCAATCCGGTTTGGAATCCTTGACCAGATGGCGAAATGATCTTCTGGAGGATAAAAAGGGGCAGCGAAGCGAGAGCCAGAACAAACCAAAGGTTAAAGTTCAAGGCCAAGTTCTTGAAGTAAAAGGTCCAAGGCTCTGTTCCGTATAGTTCTGGGCCATGGTCTGACGAGAAGATGTTGTACTTGACAATGTTCCATGTTACAGAAACTGCCTTCTTGTAGAAGAAGAGGTTCACAAAGTAGTCGCCGGCCTAGAAATGTTAGACGATTTCTTCAAAGAGATGCTATCTGAACTTACTAGAAGCAGCATAGCCGATACCACACCTCGACCAATGCGAACAAAGCCTTCCCAAATCGCTGTCTTGTCTCCAAAGATCAGTAAGAGGAGTTCCTCAAACATGAAAGGTGCGCAAAGAGCAGCAGCAAAAGGCCATCCAAGAACACCAGCAGCGGCAAACCAGAAAATGCCCTGAGAGGTCTTGAGACCACCACGCCAGTTCATAAAGGCTGCAGCTCCCACAGTTACCAGGTACATGGCGAAGCTAGATGGAAGGAAAGCCGTGCTCGCATGGAAGTTTCCAGGGCTCGCGACGGTGGCCATCAAGAAGAAGAGGCCAATCCGGCTGTTGAGTGTGGTGCTCGTCACCATGAATAAAATGGTCTGGGTGATAGCGCAGACGAAGGCTAGCCCGAAGCGGACGAAATAGAATTCGGCGACCTTGTTCGAGTGAGGGAACAGTCTTCGCACATTGCCAACAATGGCGTGGAAGGCGATGTAGAGCCAGCTTCGGATGGCATAGTCGGGTGAGTATTCCCACGTCTGCAGACCGTAGCCATGAGACAAGTAATGCGTCGGTTCCCAGTAATTGAACGTCTCGTCGCAATCTGGAATGGGCGCGAACCAAGCGGACACGAGAGCGGCGGCGAAGAACCAGTAGAAGGCGGAAATCGGTTGCATCGAGTATGCGCTTGGAGCTCTACAATGAGAAGAGACATGGTTAGTAGAGCTCTTTTTAACAAGCAGGTGAATAGAATATTAATACTTTTTCTTAGCATGACTGGCAGTCGGATGCACAAATTGGCGCTGTTGCTGCGCTTGAGGCGCCGTGCCTGGAGCCATTTTCCTTGTCGCTGTCAACTGAAGCTGAAGTTGAAGATGGGTTTACAAAGTTAGGAATGCTGTCGTCATGTCATGGTGGGAGGATTTGAAGTGGATATGGATTTTGGAGCTTTCCAACAGTTGGGGGAGAGACCCTTGCGAAACACTAACAGACACTAACATTCCATTGAGCTACCAGTGGAGACCTACAAGATGTTCACCGAGGTGAAGGTGAAGAATGGTGGGGTGATAAGCTAGCGCGTTCGGATAAGGACCCACTCTTGAGTGCTCACCTTGATTTTTTCTTTCATGTAGCGCTAGTCAGGGTCTTTTACAATGAGAATGAGGCGCCCGGGCCTAAAACTTTCTTGTTCCATCATAACTTTTTTGCGCCAGACCATCGCATTCAAGCTTTTCACTTTTACACTTTTCCTTGTCTGAGTACTCGCTACTTTCTTAATAAGACAACATTCAAGTTCTATCAGAAACATCCTCTTAACAAGTAATATATACGAATAACACCAGAATGTCGGGTTTCCAGATCCCAGGCCTCGGCCAGGCCAAACCCAACGAGACTCTACCACCTCTTCCTACCCCCGACATGCTTGCAGCTGCCGCGAGCATTCAAGATACTGAGATTCCAGACGCTGCTCCCACCGACACAAAGAATGAATCAGCGCCCGCTACTACAGAGCCGCAACCTGCGGAAGCTCAGCCAGCGCCAGCTGCGGATTCTGATGCAATGGCCATTGACCGACCCGAAAGCCCTCCTTCCCTTACTGGCGCTTTGGAGGCTGCGCTCGGGGGGTTAGCTCCTTCTCAGCCTGCGCAAACTGCGCAAACAGCTCCTGCCGCAAACACCGAAGCCGTCCCTCTCCAAAACGACCAAGGCGACAACCCAGAATGGGAGGTTGACTCTTCTCCATACGAATCTTCCTCAGAATCAAGCAGCTCTGACTCTTCTGATGAAGATTCCGACAACGAAGGATATGAACTTTTGGGTGTCGAAGAGACTGCGCGCCTGCTAATGCAGGCTGAGGGAGGATCCGACGATGAAGGCGACCGAGGCACGAAGGGTGCTAGCGCTGCCCAACTCCGAACCAAGAACGAAATGCCTGAAGAGGTTATTCCCAAGCCCGATGTCACAATTACACCCGAAATGAAGATTGAGGAGCTGGGAGCTATCGAGCACATCGTCGATAATATCATGTTGATTAAGGCTTTCACGCCTGGAGAGTACCAAGTTCTCGACTCAGGTTCCGTGATTTGCACAGCTGAGCGAGTTGTCATAGGCGCCATTGCCGACTTAATAGGCAAGGTGCTGCAACCTATGTACACTGTCCGCTTCACATCAGACCAGGATATCAAAGATCTCGGTCTCGAAGTTGGCCAGACAGTATACTACACTGCCGACCATGCCACATTTGTCTTTACCGAGCCATTGAAGAACATGAAGGGCTCAGACGCCAGTAACCTTCACGACGAGGAGGTTGGCGACGATGAGATGGAGTTCTCCGATGATGAAAAGGAAGCAGAGTATAAGAAGGCTCTCAAGCAGAAAAAGAAGGATAAGTGGAAGAAGGGCACCACCAAGGGAGAGCCTCATCCCCTGCGACAGGAATCGCGACCGGATGGCGGTCTGAACTATGATGATGACGAAGATGGTCCCTATAAGCCCCTCGCACGTCCTCCTGGGTATGGTAGCGGCCCTTCCACAACCGAGACATATGAACCCCCATCAGGTAGATCTTTCCAGCGAGGAGGTCGCCGAGGGGACTCGAGAGGCCGCGGAGGACGAGGACGTGGCGCCGGCCGGGGTGGACGAGGAGGTTTCAACCAGCCCAGAGATGGATACTCGTTGCCTCAAGGGGGTCAACAGCCTGCTCAACAAGCGGCTCCTGCTCCAGCATGGGCAGGTGCTCAACCTCCCGCCCAAGGCGCGGCCCCAGCTATGCCCAACTTTGGCTTCCAACTCCCAGGCTGGCCCCAGGCTCCCGCTCCGGGTAACGCTGGCGCTGTTCCCCCACCACCTCCCGGGTGGCCAGCCGCTCAGGGTCAGCAAGGCGCGAACAACGGTGGCTATGTGAACCCTGCTTTCTTTGCTGCGTTGATGTCTACTATGCAACAACAGCAGCAGAATGGCCAGTCACCTTGGGGACAACAACCCCCCAACAATGGAAATGGTCAGGGCCAGTAGACGCGATCAAATTATTATTATGCATAAAGGGCATTGTTGGCGCTGAGGGAATGGCTTTACTAGGTATAGACAAAAGGGCATGTTAACCAATATCAATCATACAGCGTAATCGTTTCTGTTATCACAAGTGAAACGTTCTACTGAGTTCAAATAATCGTCTTATTCAAGAGTGATATGCGTGTATGCTCATGTATAATCCGTCGCTCATGACAAAGAATCTCATGCAACCCGTTTCCAAGAAATCGGCTGTCGCCTGCATGTAATTACAACACCCGTCTACAGGTCACTCCACTTCTCCTCAGACTTGCCATCAAAGTCATAGAAACCCAGCTCGTAAACAAGACCAAGGGTCATCTTGGCGTGCTGGAGCATGTGGTCAAAGGACAGGTACTTGATGCTGTCGTCGGTGCCGTGGATGTGAGGATCGGAGTACTCGAATGCGGACTCGATGACGAAAGCCGAGGGGTAGCCAGCCTTGGAGGCGGAAGCGTGATCGGAGCAGGCGTAACCGCACTTGGTCTCGACCCAAGGAATATCGCAGTACTAGGAAATGATCAGTATAAAGTTTAGATGAGAGCTTTGGTTAAAACTCACCTCCTCAACGACAGTCTTGATGAACTTGGTCAAGCCAGAATCGACAAAATCAGTAATGACACCAACGCTCTCGGGCTGACCGGCGTCGATGGTCTTCTGGATGTAACCAGTCATGTCCTGCTGAAGCATAGCCTTGACATCGCGACCAGTCGCCTCGTACTGCTGGAAGATGGCTTGGCTTCCGAGCAAGCCACCCTCCTCGGCTGAGTACCAGTGGAACTCAATTGTGTTAGGAGCCTTACCCTTGACAACGTCCTTAGAGTTGAGAAGAGCGCGGAACACCTCCATGATAGTGACTGATCCACTGCCATCGTCATCGGCGCCAGGAGCGGCGAGGATGGAAGGAAGGAAAAGGTTGATAGAATCCTGGTGAGCGCCAATGACAACAGTGCTGTTGGATTGACCAGGAATTGTCGCAATGACGGAGTGTTGCTTCCATGTGTGAGGGAAGCTCTGGGCGACAACAGTATCCTCGGCGCCAGCGTCCTTGATGATCTGGTTGACCTTCTCAAGAACCCAGTCGGAAGACTGCAGGCCGTAGTCGGACTTGAAGTATCGAGTGTGGAAGCTGGTCAACTTCTCAAGGTTGGCCTGCATGTTCTTCTTCTCGAGCTTCTTCTCAAGCTTCTTGACCTCGTCTTGCTTGACGCACTTGTCGGGGAACGTGATGGTGCTCTCAGCGTTGAGATTTCTGGAGCCGAGCGTAGTCGTCTCGGTGATGTCCATGAAGTTCTTGCCGTTCTTCAAGGCTGTTAGTAGACCGTTCGATGCGTAATCTGAGCAATATTGATAAGACTTACACGGCGCATCTCCCACTTATCCTCCTCGGTGACCCATTGTGTCCTGCCAGGAGCAGTCTCAATAAGGAAAAGCTCCTCGGGCTCGACAACGACGTTGTTGGCTTCGTTGATTTCGATGAAGCGAGCCGACACGGCAGGCAGACAAGCCGCCAGGAGAGAAGCCTGTGAGAACTTCATTGTGACTGTATAAGTGATGAATTCTCAAGTATGGTGAATGATGAAAGAAAGAAGATGTTGGGGACAAATGACGCGCGGAAGGAAGGAAGTGGACGTGGACATGGACGGGAGATAAGATCCGCGGCAGGTACAGCCATGACGATCACGTAAGGTAGATGCTTGCCGTTTTGGGACGATGGCGGTCATGGATTGGTCGTGTGACTGCCCCGGAAGTCTTTAAGTGGATACCCGGTTGCCATGAGCTGTACTCTGTATCCGTACCTTGCTTTGTTATCAGTCAATGCGCATGAAGATGATCAATGGCTGCATATGATTGATATCGACTGTAATGTTTGTACAATGGCTAAGAATGGGAGGTACTTACTACCAAACAAAAAGAATGCTACAAAATATCCAACCTGACTCTATCGCTTTCCTTCATTGAATGCAGTCGCTGCCTGGCTTTTATTACCTTGGCAGATCACCGTTAGCGTTAGTCCCGTCCGTTACACTATCCATCATGAGACCCTGGGGGCTGGGGTGGCTTCAAGCTTCCCCGGACTTTGAACCCAAACACCACTCCAGCAAAACGCTTTTAATTGATGATTGTTTATATCACTCACCAACAACAGAAACACTTCATATCATTTATAATACATATGTAGAAAGTCGCGAGATATAGTATATGCTTGGCATACAACTCATGCAACCCCTAGTCCTGTCCGCTCATGGCTTCCCATAGTCGGTGTACCTTAAAAGTGAGGCATGTCACCGCTGCGATAACGATCAAAGCGCTCCATATTAGTTACTCCAGCCAAAGGGAAAATAGATACCTGAGGCTTCCTGTTTCGTAGATACTATTCTACGCATATCATGAGCTGGACTATAAAGTCTTATGTAAACAGATGAAAGAGCATAGTGCTACCCACCTTGAGCCGTCATTGGCTAGGTAGTAAAGCTACTCAAGGTTCAAGCTCTTAGGCCATGTTACTCTAAGTCTTGAGACTCACTCTCGGTGGGTGAATTATTTCTTGAAAATCCATGAAACAATGAAACTGTGTGAAAGACCTGAAATTCAACCAGGGGAAACTGCTTTGTGTGATCAAAGACTTTGTCAAAACCATAGATGTTGGTTAGAGTCCGCTGGTGAACGAACAGCCTTTGTTATAGAATAGTTGTTCTTATGAACATACCACAATTCTTTCAAGATTATCGCATTATCGCTTTCAGAGAGTGCTTTGTCTGTTATATACATAGTGACAGTACAACAACAAGTAATCTTTGTTAAACAGAACAACACTCTGCTGTTGTTCAGAATCAGACTCAGAACATCATGTCTCAACTACTTGATAGAACCTATATAATGAGAATCACAACCTTTCAGATTCATGGATTCAGACAATTCATAAGCATAGCAAGTAATCATTCACAGCTATTACAGCATTTACAGCATATTCGATCTATTCTCTCGATCTATTCTCACAACTATTCACAGCAATCGACAATATGGCACCTCGCAAAGCCAAGTCTACCCCCAATGCCTCTCTGCCTGCACGCCAGACCCGTGCCAGCTCAAAGGCCAACAACACTCCTCTAATGCAAGGTCTTGACGATCGAGGACAGGCCCCAGGTTCTGCTCCCGCGCCTGCTCGTTCAAAGCCTGCACGTCAAACCCGTGCCAAGTCAAAGGCCAAAAACACTGCCCAAAATCCTGCTCCCGCTCCTGTTCCCTTTCAGCCTGCACGCCGCCAAACCCGTGCCAGCTCAAAAGCCAACAACACTCCTCTAATGCAAGATCTGAATAGTCAAGGACAGGCCCAAGGTGGCCCCAGTGCAGCTGCTGCTCCCGCTCCTGTACCTGCGCCTGCTCCTCAACCCAGTCCTGCCGCCCCTAGAGCCCCTGAAGCGCCTCTCCGCCAGACCCGTGCCCGCTCAAAGCTCAACAACGCCCCTCCTCTGATGAACGGTCTTGACGATCGTGGAGAGGCCCGAGATCCCCTCAGCGCAGATCCCGCTCCTCTTCCATTTGACGATGTCCTCGAGGGTCTAGGCCGTGGTCGGAGTTCGGCGTCGAGGGCAAACAACAAGAGAAGGAGGGCGCACAAGGTCGCTGCCCGAACACCCTCGTCAGTGCCTGCGCCTGTGCATGTGCCTGGTTCTCTTCCTATTCAGATGCCTGAGTTAATTGCAGATACTCCAGCATCGCCAGATCACGGTTGGCCAACAGTTGATTGGCCGCCACCACCAGGAAGCAGTATTCTATGGTATGGCCCTCCACCCGGATCGGCCGTAGCCAACAACGAAGGCAATGCTCAAGGCACGGTAGCTCAAGGCACGGTAGTCCAAGGCACGGTAGCTGGTGATGATCAAAACCAAGATGCGAATGCCATAGACAGCGATTCAGACATGGACGACATGGAAGATATTCCTGCAAGGCCCAAAATCAAAGTTCCTGCAAATTATGGCCGTAACCGTGCTGTGGAGGAAGAGGAAGAGGAGGAGGAGGAGGACTCCGATCTATCAGATCTCCCTGGGACTCCTGAAACTCCTAGTCATTTTGGTTCTTCTGGTTCAGACTCTTCCGGTCAATCCCCTAATGACGACAGCATGGCCATTGCCATTGACTTCGAGGAGTGGGAAGGGTTCCCTGATTCTCCCGAGCCTCCCAGTCCTGCTGGTCCTGCTGGTCCTGCTGGTTCACCTGGTTCACCTCAACCTGCTGGTCCTCCTAGTCCAGACGCTTCCGGTCAACCCCCTAATAACAACGACATGGTCATTTCCTTTCAATACGAGGCGCCGGAAGGGTCCCCTGATTCTCTCACTACTATTGAGATAGAACTTGAAGATGACGAAGAAGATAGACCTGATCAGTCTGACTCTGAGGGTTCTGACCATGACGGTTCAGCCAGCGAGGGTGGCGCCGGCGGTGATGATGCCCTCGACGAAGAACCCCGAGGTTTCACTCCCTCAAGTAGCAGCTCTCCAGATTCCACTCCCGATCGTTATAGGAGAGGTTCAGCCTTCACACCCATCAACGCTCACTGGATCTCCCATCCTCAGACAAGACACAGTCTGGCTCCAGATGGCACTCCGCTCTATATCCGAGGTCCAATCGCACCGGTTGCTCCCATGGGTTTGACATCTGAATCTCCGGCGGTGAACGCTTCTGTCGTTTTGATGGAGAGCGATCCGGACGACGACGGCCCCGACGACGATGATGACCCTGGCGATGATGACGGTCCTGGCGATGATGACGGTCCTGGCGATGACGACGGTCCTGACGACGATTCATCCACCTCAAGAAGTTCCGCTTCCGCTAAAAGTGAAGATGATGATGATAAGATGGACCAGACTGCCGATACATCGTTCAACATCCCCCATAACTGCTCAAATGGTTCTGTCAAGAGACGCAGAGATACCGATGATGATGATGATGATGGCAATGCTTCCCCTGCAAAGCGTCAGAAGTCGGAATCGGTAACCCCTAGCCCTTATAAGAAAGCAACTCAAAGTACTGCACCCCATAACTCTTCATATTCGTCTTCCAAAGCTCACAATTCTAGTGAAAAGGAGGATGAAAATGATGAATGGGCAAGGAAGTTGGGTTTGCTGCAATCCAGGAGGTCGTCCTCGGACCTTCTCAGTCCATTGATCAAGCCCACGATCGACCCGTACGTCAAGTATCCCAACCGCCTTTCGTAACTCCCGCTAACTCTTCTAGGGAAATGCCCGGTCTTTACGGCTCTACCCTCAGGCCTCGTCTGCACATTTCTTGGTACGAGCAGTACCACGTCTGTGGTTATGACTGCCCAAAGGTGCACCCTTGTAACCACAATCCCGGAAGGCCATGCCACCAATGCCACTCCCAGTGGCATGAGGACTGGTCTATGTACTTCAAGTGTCAGGAGATTCTGGATGAAGCAGCTGCAGACCCATTAACTTCAATGAGAGAAGCGGGACTTGAGACGCATCCTGACTTTAAGAAATATTTCGAGCCGGGGGCACCACCATGCTATGGTCAGGCACCACAGTTAGATCATCCTGTTGGTAACAGTATTCGAGTCCATCCTACACGCATGGCCAAGTATAAGCTGAATCTTATGAAGGCCAAGATGGCTAGTGAGGCAGAAGAAGCTGCTTAATTGTTTTGGCGATTTATAGAGTTTGGCGATAGATTTTCTTTTTGGCAATTGTTAGACAGTGTTTTTGTTTATAGAAATGGTATAGAGAAAAATGTCCGACTTACACGTCGTTTCTTCGAATTGCGCCATATATGCTTCACTCCTTTTCGTAATCTCGTAATCTGAAATTTGCTCATGACCTCAATTGGAGAGGCGCTCATAATCCCATATCCTCATCACTTTGATCATCCGACTCTTGACCGCCACCTTCTTCCTCCTCTTCTCTTCTTGTCGTTTCCGTGCTTGCGCCAAGTTTCCTCACACCTTCGACTACACCAATAACGAATCCTCTGCTCTCTGCAAGTTCCATAGCTCCCACTCCTCGTAAACTCATAACACCGTCGACTCCGCTCTCGAGCTGCGCTGTACTGGATCGCATCTTGGCAGCTCTCACTTCTTGTAAATCTCGTAGTAGGGACCTCACTTCTGATGAGTTTGCAATATCGTCTGCGGCATGTGCGAGGAGCATTTCGGAGACCTCGAACCAATGGTAAGGCAGTGCTCCTGAAGGCGCATCGGATGTACAAGACGGAAGAAACGGCGGCGAAAGAACAACCTCGTCATCCGCAAATGGATTCAATCTCCGCGCATTGCCTCTACTGTCTGCTCGGACGGGTGGTGGAGGCGGTGGTGCCCAGCCTGTACGATCGATATTTGTTTCGTGGTGGACGATATCGCGTAACGAGTCGGGGTGAAGCCATGGAGGAGGTACAATATTGGCGCGCCGTTGTTTCTTTAAAAGAATCGCAAGCCATAGCGGCAAGTTACTTCGGTAGGGTGGTCGGAGTGTTGGAGTTGTGCCCTGTGTAACAGTAACAGGTCAGTGTCGAGCTTGTTGGACGCGACGAGGAGGACGCGCTCACCGTTAGAAGTTCGATACTTTCAAGCCGTTGACGAGGAACTACAGTAACAAGCTCCATTTCACATAAAAAGGAGACCTCGGAGGGGGTCATCCCCGAGGGTAGTGGTAAAGCCATGTCTTTGTGGTTTGAATCTTGGTTCCCTAGTTGTAAGATATAAATTGGAGGTTTTCATAGGGATTCAGTGCCCCTCATTGCTAGAGCTACAGCATGGATCGGATGTTAGTGCCAACCCCACCACCACTCAGGAACCCTCTATGAATTCAATTGACAACATTCTGTAGTTCCAATTACTTGTAGTTTTCCTATTGTTAGTATATGTCATCTAACCATTGCCTTCTTATACAAGACACTCAGTTGCTTAAAGTTGGTGCGATTATGTACACCAACTGCCACAACTGCTGTGGGCTAAGTCCGATAGAGCTCAGAACTAGTACAAAGCAAGGCAACACAAAGCAATATCCTATTTAGTAATAGTGATGCTTGCTCGAACATCTATAACATATAATATGGATCGATTGGCACAGCTTGGCAATCGGTAAGACTCACTCGGCGAACCAGTTCAGGCTGTTCAGGGTAGCTCCTGGCCCACCAACGTGGGGGACCATCATCGAAGGGCGTGATCATCATGTAAACCACGAAGTATAAGTTATTAGCTCAGCCATTGGACATTTTTCCCTTTTCCAACAATACAACCCTGAAGACAAAAGTACAAAAATCACTGCAGCAGAGTTACATTCTACCATGGCATCCCAGGACAACCTCCCCTCTGTTACCTCTCCATCTCTCATCCTCACTAACCCCACTGCCTCGGAACGAGAGCGCATATGGAAGGGCACTCATCCTCAATGGGGAGCAGCCCTCAAATTGGAGGATTACATCGCCAGAGAATATGATAATTTGAAAACATCCCTTGCTCAAGATGGTGGATTGACAAGCTGGATGTTAACAGATGGAAGTCTGAAGCCCGATGAAAGACCCATCCTCTCATCTTGCGAGACTTACAAGAAGAGAGCTCTTGTCGCCGATCGTGAGAACAAATCCGGAGCAAGAGATGGCACTGCGCATGGCGTAGCCAGTGTCTTTACCTTCCCTGAGTATCGAAAGAGGGGATATGCTAGGAAGATGATGTCTCTCCTTGCGGATGAGCTTCGAAGCAGACAACAGAAGAACGAAGGAGATGCCGATTTCTCAGTCCTATGGTCAGATGTCGGCCCCGATTTCTACGGTAACATTGGATGGAAGGCCTTCAAAAGCACCTATCTCGAGTTTCCTGTCAAGGACGCCATACCCCCAGCCGATCCAGCTGTCAAGCCCCTCACCATGGACGATATCCCCGAACTCGCAGCTAGAGACGAGGAAATTGTCAGAAACAAGGTTGCTTCATCAACTGCTCCCGCCAGTGCCGCTGTCATCCCTGACATCAACACTATCAAATGGCACTTGAACCGCGTGGATTTCATGTGCAACCGTATCTTCTCTCGCACTCCTTCTATCCGAGGTGCTTTGTACACCCCGCCCGGAGCTCCCAACTCGAGAATTTGGGCTATCTGGACTTGCAGTTTCTACGGTGGACTTGACGAGCCTGAGAAGAATGTTGTTCGTATTCTTCGACTAGCAATTGAAGATGAGAGCATTTCGGATGAGACCCTGGCCAAGGGCATTGAAGCTATTGCCGGATTTGTCCAGAAAGAGACCAAGGAGTGGTTGTGCTCTAAAGTAGAACTCTGGAACCCCGAGGAGCGTATCAGAAGAGTTACCGAAGGCATTGAGTCGTTGGGGGCCAAATTCGTCGTCCGAGAAAACAACAACCTCGCCAGCATGAACTGGTTCGGAAAGAACCCCAACCAAGAGGTCGAATGGATTGTGAACGAGCGATTTGCTTGGTGTTAGATAGAATGGATTGCTTCCAAGTAAACCCTTAGCCAGCACTTGTATTCTGTGACTGTGATACTTATAGGGTTCCGCACGTTCGCATATTTTGAGGAAGCTCCCGTCTCTTTCTTCATCATAGATAGTAGGCTAAATGAAATCAATCACTTTCACTGACATGGATGCACATGCCTCGAAGAGCTATCCATCACAAAAGCTCTAGATAGGTAAGGTAACTATGGATGCGTCATTACCTAGCCCCCGGAGTTAGCACGGATTGTAGCGGGTGTAGTGGGGCCCCAATTGACGAGCGGGAAGGAATGGGTCCCAACCCAGCCATCATGACATGGAGCTCCAGTGCAGTGTCAGAAGAATTGTCCCCTACGGCTTAGGCTACAGATGCTCTCGTCAAACTACCAGGTGCCTGCTTTAAACGTCAACCTTTCTCCCTCCCTCTGTCTCTCCCTCCTTCATCACACACCTGACATCCATGGCGTACGTTGCGCCTATCCACCGCGCAACAAGCGTGCGCCATGCGCTTCGAGCTAATGTTATTGACGCCGATATCGACGATTTGGTTGTAGCGTAAGTACTCGATACCTTCGATGACGCCCTCGTCAGGGTGTCAGAAGAATTGTCCTCTAAAGCTTAGGCTACAGAAATAAAGTAGCCTAATTGCTAGTCTAAATTCGCATAAGACGACCAAATTATTTCGTCTCTTATGCTCGCCAGTCCTTCTGGCACCCTGACGGACGCCTTGAGCAAGTGCTGATTGACCTTTCTACAGCAAAGCGAACCGACTCGAGATATGGCGTCTCACGGAGGAAGGGCTGGTATGCCAGCAAACGAAGCTCATCCACGGTACAATATCGATGCTGCAGCGATTGCGACCCAAAGGATCCGAGGTCGACTTATTATTCATCGGTACCGAGAGGCTCCAGTACTTCACCTTGATATGGAACGACGCAACGAAGAAGTTGGAAACCATCGAGCAAGCAATAACTGATCAATCGGAGCCGTACATGCGACAGTCACAAAGTCAGAATAAATGCGTAGTTGATCCGACGGGTCGATTCCTAGCAATGCATCTTTGGGAAGGAGTGTTGAATGTCTTCAGGCTCCCTGTACGAAAGGGCTCTACCAATAAATTGGAATTGCTCGAGCAGGTCCGACTCACAGAGCTTTTCATGAAAGCAAGCACTTTCACTCACAGTCGAACCGGTCACCCAACCATTGCCTTCTTATACAAGACGCAGATGGACCAAGAAGAATCTCGATTGGCCATATACAGGCTGACACATGACGACAAAGGAAATACAGTATCCAAATTTGATCCTCATAAAGATAGAGAATTCGACGTCGTTATCACTGACCCATACGCTTCAATGCTCATTCCTATCCCCTTCGGGGATGAAGAGAAGCGTTATCATGTGCGAAATACAGAGAATATAAAGGCACATCTAGGTGGTATTCTCGTCGTTGGAGAGACCCTCCTGATCTATTATGATGGCCTGACGCATAGGAGCGTCTCTTCAGCATTGAGGGATCCAAGAATATTTGTAGCCTGGGCAGAATACGATGGTACTCATTATCTGCTGGCCGACGATTACGGACGACTCGATTTGTTGACTATCCAGACGAACTTGGAAACCACCGGCGTTGTGGTCACAGGCATGACCCTCGAACCATTTACATCCGGGAATTCACCTGTCATCACTTCAAGAGCGTCTAGCTTGGTCTGCCTTGGTGATGGTACCCTTTTTGTTGCCTCTCACCACGGCGATTCTCAGCACTACCAAATCGATATCGAGACTCGAGCGGCTACGTTGATGCAGTCTTTCTCAAACAACGCACCAATCCTCGACTTTTCAATCATGGACATGGGTAATCGCGAAGGTGATACTCAGGCTGGCAATGTCTTCTCTTCCGGGCAGTCAAGAATCGTGGCAGGCTGTGGTGCATACCGCGACGGAACTCTACGGAGCATTCGAAGTGGTGTGGGTCTTGAAGACAGAGGCATTCTTGATGAATTAGAAGGAACCAGAGGCCTGTTCACTCTTCGATCTTATGGCGCCGACTCGGTCGATACATTGGTTGTATCGTCTATCACCGAGACAAGAGTTCTTAGCTTCGATTCAGAAGGGGGCATCGAAGAAATTTACTCTTTCGAAGGCATGTCCTTGGATTGTGAGACGTTGCTAGCGTCCAACCTTCCCAATGGACAACTACTTCAAATCACACCCAACTCAGTCGTTTTACTCGACCCTGAAGGCGGTACAACCGTCAGCAAGTGGGACGTCCCAAGCGGCAAAACGATCACAAGAGCGTCAGCAAATGGCAAATGGGCCCTACTTTCAGTTGACGGAACTTCCCTCGTTTCATTGAATTTGCTACAGAACCTGGCTGTTAATGCCCAGCAAGTTCAAAGCAATTCTGATTCGCCGCCTGATCAGATATCATGCATTCATGCCGCCCGAGATCCACCAGACCTTGGTGTAGTTGGTTGGTGGTCATCCGGTCAAATATCATTGATCGATATGGCTTCATTAAAGCCGCTGCATGGTGAGTCTATGAGGCAAACTGAAGACAGCGCCACCGTCCCACGAGATGTCGCACTTGTTCAGTTACACCCCCCTGACGTGTCTGGGCCAACACTCCTAGTCGCGATGGAGGATGGCAACGTTGTGACTTTCAACGTCTCTACCAGAGGATTCTCTGTTTCTGGTCGTAAAAGCGTGACTTTGGGTAGCAATCCGGCTCGCCTACACATACTTCCTCAAGAAGATGGAACATCAAATGTTTTTGTCACTACCGAGCATGCAAGTCTTATCTATAGTTCGGAGGGTCGCGTCATATTCTCAGCCACAACCGCCGATGATGCCACATTTGTTGCACCCTTCAACTCTCATGCTTTCCCTGACTCCGTTATTCTGTCGACAGATCAGCACATCCGAATCTGCCACGTTGATCGGGAACGCCTCACCCACGTCAAGGCACTTCCTGTCAATGAGACTGTCAGACGGGTGGCATACTCTCCAGGACTTAAAGCTTTTGGTGTGGGCGCCATCAAAAGGGAATTGGTCAATAACGAGGAAGTTGTTTCAAGTTCATTTAGACTCGTTGACGAAATAGTCTTCAAGGAGCTTGGATCACCCTTCCCGTTGAAGAATTCTAGCAGCCTTGAACTTGTGGAGTGTGTCATTCGAGCTGAGCTTCCTGACGTTGGTGGAAACCCAACTGAGAGGTTTATCGTCGGCACGAGTTTTATCAATGATGGTGGTGGAGTAGAAGATTCAAACGACACTCTTGGTCGTATTCTGGTTCTTGGTGTCGACGCGAACCGTCAAGTCTACCAGATCGTCTCTCACAACCTCAAAGGTCCTTGCCGCTGCTTAGGAATGATCGACGACAACATTGTGGCCGGACTCTCCAAGACGGTTGTGGTGTATAATTTCACACAGGAAACAAGCAGCTCCGGTTCACTACAGAAGCTTGCTGCTTATCGCCCATCTGCGATCCCCATTGATCTCGACATATCAGGCAACATGATTGGCGTAGGCGATCTAATGCAGTCACTTTCTTTGGTTGAATTTGTTCCCGCACAAGATGGTAACAAAGCGAAACTGGAGGAACGGGCACGACACTACGAATCCATCTGGACCACTGCGGTTTGTCATATCGAGGGCGAAAGGTGGCTAGAGGCCGATTCTCAGGGCAATCTTATTGTCCTTCAGCAAAATGCGGATGCCCCGACAGAGCAAGACCGCAGCCGCTTGCAGATTACCAGTGAAATAGGAATCGGGGAACAAATCAACCGTATCCGAAAGCTCAATGTGCCAGCAGCGGATAACAGTATAGTACATCCGCGAGCATTCCTCGCCACGGTAAGTAATTCTTTCTGTATGCAGGGAATTGTAACTAACACCCACCAGGTTGAAGGCTCGTTGTATCTTTATGGTGATATCGCGCCTCAATATCAGGACCTTCTAATGACGTTCCAGTCCAGGATGGAAGAGTACATTCATGTACCAGGGAACGTCGAATTTAAGCTATGGCGTTCCTTCCGCAATGACAATAGGGAGAGTGAAGGTCCATTCCGATTTATAGACGGAGAGATGGTTGAGAGGTTCCTAGATATGGACGAAGGGAAGCAGGAGCTGGTTTGTGAAGGGCTCGGGCCCAGCGTCGAAGATATGCGCAATTTGATCGAGGAGCTGAGAAGAATGCATTAGAAGAGATATCCTCTAAGGCTTAGACAACTAAATAAAGTATCCTAAATAGTAGCCTAAGCTCGCATAATGTGACTGAATTGTTTTATTTCTTATGATATCTTTTGATGATTCGATGGCACCCTGGCCTGCTGAGCATACCTATACATACATTAGACGTAAAGGACGAACGGGTCAAAGATGATTGGTCGGAAGTCTTGAGTAAAGGATATTGAAGAGACATCAATTGATTGCGTATGGGGTAAAATAACGATTCAGAAATATGTAAAGAACCCTGTAAGTGACTGTTATGTACAATTGAAATAGTGTTCCATCAGAATGACTGATAACTATATTTACAGCACTTATAAACCTGGAAGCTGTCAAGGCGAAAAAGGATCCCATATGCCCGGGATAGATCGGAAACCCCACCCGAAAGTGACCGGACCAATGACGAGTCTTCAATTTCCGAGCTCAAGTCGAATTGTCAGCCTGAGGCCACATTTTGGAGCCAAAACTTTCGGCAAAGCATCATCAGCCGATCACTATCAAGGAAAAGACCTCAAACCTTCCCTTCGACGACCTCACCTCGCAACGCCACACCCCACGATCCCTCACGATGGCGACCCTCGCGACCGCTTCTCGCCTCTGCCTGCGCGCGGCTGCTAAGCCCGTCGCTCCCGCCGTCCGCGCCCTCAGCACCACCGCCGTTCGCCCCGACAGCGCGTCCGCCTCTGGATACTCCAGCCCCTTCAAGTTCCAAGGACAGTCCAAGGGTGCCCAGATTCCCGACTTCGGAAAATACGTCTCTTCCGGCGGCGAGGGCAAGAACAAGCTCTACTCGTACTTCATGGTTGGCGCTCTCGGTGCCGTCAGTGCTGCTGGTGCCAAGAGCACTGTTCAGGGTGGGTTGAAATCCGATTCAAGACTCGGTGTCTTGCCATTGGGTTGCAATTGGTGTTGCATCTTGCCGGCATGATATCGGGGTTGGTCAATTGATGGTTACTGACGATGGATTGACAGAGTTCCTGGTCAACATGTCTGCTTCCGCCGACGTTTTGGCCATGGCCAAGGTTGAGGTTGACCTTGCCTCTATCCCCGAGGGCAAGAACGTGAGTTGGGATATAATCTAGCACACCAGGACGACATTGCTGAACGGTTCTTCAGGTTATCATCAAGTGGCGAGGAAAGCCCGTCTTCATCCGACACCGAACCCAGGACGAGATCGACCAGGCCAACAAGGTCAACATTTCTTCTCTCCGAGACCCCGAGGAGGACAGCGCCCGTGCCAGACAGCCTGAGTGGCTCGTCATGTTGGGTACGTAAAATCGACGATATGGAAACGGCATTCCGAAATTTATATACTAACAACCCCTCAGGTGTCTGCACCCACTTGGGTTGTGTCCCCATTGGTGAGGCCGGTGACTACGGCGGTTGGTTCTGCCCTTGCCACGGTTCTCACTACGATATCTCCGGCCGAATAAGAAAGGGACCCGCCCCTCTCAACCTCGAGATCCCCGAGTACGATTTCCCCGAGGAGGGCAAGCTTGTCATCGGTTAAGCGGACGATGTAAGAGTATATCTTTCATAACGGAGAAACGAGGAGGGAGAATGGGAGCGCATTAGACTGGCGGGCGGACCAAGGACCACAACACATACGCATGCCCATACCGAGGCCCCTGGGTGGGCTCAAGTTTGCTGTTTTCTTAGACGTGGCCTTCTTTGTTCATTTGTATAAAAATAAAACGTCCTAGGAAAAATTTCAGTCGACAGGCTCAAAGAGAGGGTTGAGGGGTAGAGCAGGAGAGTGCAAGATGCGTGCTCGCGTGCGAGACGGTGTACTAATTGAATTTCATTGCGTTCAAACCAGGCAGCTGAGTGTTATGTGAACCATGAGAACACCAAATCCGACATCGGATATCCAGAATACCTCGATATCTAACCTTACGCCATGTGCAAGTCTTCCCTCAATGCCGTTGAAATCTCATCCAATGCTATAGAATTTACCGTCATGATCAGTCAAAATCGCCAAACTACGAGATATTGGCACGTCATGACTTCATGGCCAGACAGTAGTGACAAGATTCATGAGTAATGTAAATGTTCATAATCTACAGTATTTACTGGTATACCCTAACCCTTCTACTGGGATATCCTATAGTGATACTTTTCTATGCACCCCACTATCTTGTACTCATATCTTCACCACACAATCCTCAAAAATACATTCAATCATGAACGGACATAACAAGCTTTTGATTCTATACCTGATCCAGTCCGGGCTCATTAGTCTTTGTCTTAGTGACCATGTCCATCGTCCTCCCTTTGCTCAGGATCCAACTTGATCAGGGTATCAATACGCATGATGCTGATACAGGCCTCGACGGCACTCTTCAGCTGTCGGACCTTGCTGATGCTGGGCTCCAACACACCGATCTTGATCTCGTCAACAACCTTGCCCTTGGCGAGATCCAGACCGTAGTTCTTGTAACCCTTCTTTCGTGCAATGGTCTTCTCGTCTTCACTGCCATCACCCTCCTGGATGCGCTGTGACAGGGCGTGCCTTGATCGAAGCTGAGCGGTAAGCTCTGCGGCGTCCTTGGCAGCGTTGACAGCCAGGGTCTTGGGAATAACGAGCAGAGACTGGGCGAACTCTCCGATAGCAAGCTGCTCTCGGGAGCCAACGGTACCGGCAAACTCCTCGAGGTAGATGTGCAGAGCTGTCTCAACAGCACCACCACCAGGGACAATGCTGCCACTCTCAAGGGTTCGCTTGACAGCGCACAAAGAGTCGTGGACGGATCGCTCCATCTCATCGAGGGTGTAATCGTTGGGGCCACGGAGAATGCAAGATGCGGAAGAGTGGGCCTTAGTACCCTTGACCAAGATGCACTCATCGTCAGAAATGCGCTCTTGGACAACCTCCTCGGCGTATCCAAGGTATGAGGGGTCGAACTTCTCATCACCGTTAAGGTCAGAGAGTGTGCTCAGCATGGTAGCGCCGGTGGCTCGTGCAATTCGTCGGAGATCCTCCTTCTTACATCTTCGAACACCCATAGCACCCTTCTCGACAAAGGTCTTAAGAACCAGGTCGTCAATACCCTTTGTTGTAAGAATAACGTTGGCACCGGCCTTAAGAATCATCTCAACTCGGTCAAGAACCATGCCCGCCTCACGAGCTCGGATCTGCTCGAGTTGTTGAGGGTCGTCAACGGTAATCTGAACACCAAGCTTCATGCGCTCCTTCTGCAGGTTCATGTCCAGAACAGCAATCTTGGCGTCCTGGATTCGTGTGGGCATAGCCTGCGAGGCAACGGTGCAGTTCAAAGCGTAACCCTTAACGAGAACGGACTCGAGAGTGCTCTTGCCGTGGGCCTTGAGGATGTTGACAGCCTTGACGGGGTACTTGGTCTCGTTTCGGTTGTTGGTAGACTTGACAGCCTGCATAGCATCAACAACCATATCGGCAAAGAAATCTGAGTCGGCTCCAATGATCTTGCTGGACATGGATGTCTTGGCAATGTTGATGAGGGATTCGCGGCCAAGGTCCTCAACCTTAATGCTAACATTCTCGTTCAAGTACTTGATAGCCTCTCGCAGGGCAAGTCTGTATCCAGTAATGATAGTAGTAGGGTGTATCCGGTTCTTCATAAGCTCGTTTCCACGTCGTAGAAGTTCGGCAGCGATCAGAACGACAGAGGTGGTACCGTCACCGACCTCCTTGTCTTGTTGTTGCGCAAGGTCAACGAGAATCTTGCCGGCGGGGTGCTCGACATCGAGGAGGCTGAGAATTGTAGCACCGTCGTTGGTAACAGTAACGTCCTAAAGTGAAATGTGAGATACGGTCGAGCGCGGGACGAAGGCTAGGTTGCATACACCGATGTCGTCCACCATCATCTTGTCAAGACCGCTAGGGCCGAAAGAACTCTTAACAACATTGGCGATAGCCTGTGTAGCAAGAACTTTTAACTTGTTAGCATATATAATCCTTATATGAATTGCCATCATCAACCATGCTCATGCCTCCCCACTTCCCCCTAACATGTAGCAAAAGGCGGGACAAGATAGACATACCGTTCTGGTCTCTAATATCAGATCCGGAGATCTTCTGGCCACCCAGGAAAAGGGTGCCGTTTCGAGGCTGCTCAAACATGGAAGCCATGACTGCAGCTGTTATTAACGTCGACGTGGAAAAGTAAAGTCGTCAACGTGGTCGTAGAGATGGAGTCAGGAAATTCTACCAGCAGGCTACCGTAGAAGCTGTAAAGCTCCATTGTGCCCCTCGACTGGACTTTTTTGTCGGAGGCTTTCGTTGTTCCGGCGCCGACTGGAAGGTGCGCTACCGCTCCTTGTCTGGTCGGTGCCGTCGCAATTGCGCTGTGCGTTACAGGCCGGATGCCCACCCGTAGCTGGAGGTCAGGGCATTTGACAGAAGGAGCACGGACCCCAAGAACCCCAAAACTATCCCCTGTCGCGTTATCGGCCTCCCTGCAGCTGAGCGGTCACATTTACCATTGGCTGGTAGGGCATTGGGCCTGAATTTTGGGCTAGATTTCTAGCGGTGCCGTGCCCCTCCTTCCCGCTTGACTCTCCCTCGACTGCGGGGCACAAGTCACGACCGACGTTTACTTCGACTCACACCCCGAATCTTCTCCTTCTTCCCCCCTCAAGGATCACGTCGCTCTGTTGCTTCTCGAATTCTTTATAGGCGCGCAAGCCACTGTTCGGTTGCCTTGAAGCTCCAGTCTTCTTTTATCTTTTTCTATTCACAACTTCCAATCAACGCTCGACACTTACACCAAAATGGAGGGCGCCGCCGAACAGTCCAAGAGTGCCTTGAAGAAGGCCGAGAAGCAGGCTCGTCTTGCTGCTGATAAGGCTGCCAAGGCTGCTAAGCAGACCAACCTTCCCGTCGTCGGTGGAAAGAAGACAGACGATATCATTGGTATCACTGTGTCCAAGACCGAGAACTTCCCACAATGGTACCAGGAGGTCGTCCTCAAGGCCGAGATGGTCGAGTACTACACCGAGATCTCTGGTTTCTTTGTTCTCCGTCCCCTGTCTATGCACATCTGGAATGAGATCCGAAAGTGGTTCCAGGGTCACATTGAGGAGATGGGTGTTGACGAGACCAACTTCCCCATGTTCCTGTCCTCCAAGTCCCTGGAGAAGGAGAAGGACCACGTTGAAGGTTTTGCCCCCGAGCTTGCTTGGGTTACCAAGGCGTAAGCATTCTATACAATCTTTGTCCCACCATTGGAGCTGTGGCTAATTGATAACTTCCTAGTGGTGACAAGGACCTCGAAGTCCCTGTTGCTGTCCGTCCTACCTCCGAGGCCGTCATGTACCCCTACTACTCCAAGTGGATTCGCAGCCACCGAGACCTTCCTCTTCGCCTTAACCAGTGGAACTCAGTCGTCCGATGGGAGGCCAAGCAGACAACCCCTTTCCTCCGAACCCGAGAGTTCCTCTGGCAGGAGGGTCACACCGCTCACTTGACCGAAGAGCTTGCTGGTGCTGAGGTGTTGGAGATTCTTGAGCTTTACGCTGGTGTCTACGAGAAGCTTCTTGCTGTCCCCGTTGTCCGAGGTCGCAAGACTGAGAACGAGAAGTTCGCTGGTGGTTACTACACCACCACTGTTGAGGGTTACATTCCTTCCAACGGCCGTGGTATCCAGGGTGCTACCTCTCACGCCCTCGGCCAGAACTTCAGTAAGATGTTTGACATCACTGTCGAGGATCCTCAGAACCAGGGCTCTCACATCCATGTCTGGCAAAACTCATGGGGTCTTTCTACCCGTGTCATTGGTGTCATGGTCATGATCCACGGTGACGATAAGGGTTTGGTCCTCCCTCCCCGCGTTGCCAAGACTCAGGTCGTCATTGTCCCCGTTGGTATCAACAAGAAGACTACCCCTGAGGACAAGAAGAAGCACGAGGATCAGGTCGAAGATATCCGAGCTACTCTTAAGAAGGCTGGCATCCGTGTCACAGCTGATTGGCGAGAGGGTTACACTCCTGCCTGGAAGTTCAACGACTGGGAGCTGAAGGGTGTTCCTCTGCGTATCGAGTTCGGCCCCAAGGACGCCGCCAAGGGTGTTATCAGCACCGCCCGACGAGACACTGGTGAGAAGGGAGAAATTGCCATCACCGATGTCGCCACCAAGGTCCCCGAGCTTCTCGAGACTATCCAGAGTGATATGTACAACAAGGCCGAGAAGTCTTTCCGCGAGCACCGTCTTCAGATCACCAAGTGGGAGGATGTTCTCCCCGCTCTCGACGACAAGAACGTCGTACTCATTCCCTTCTGTGGTGCTCCCAAGTGTGAGGACCGCATCAAGGAGCTCACCACCCGTGAGGACCAGCCTGATGTCCCCGACAACGAGAAGCTTCCTACCATGGGAATGAAGAGTCTGTGTGTTCCCTTCGAGCAGCCCGAGGGTATTGTCGCTGGTGAGACCAAGTGTCTTAACCCCGAGTGTGAGGGCAAGGCCGACAAGTGGACCATGTTCGGACGAAGCTACTAAAGGAGTTGAATGTATTTTCTAAGTCAGGGAGCGGGAAGGCGTTGACCTGGCATGCTTATGATACACCAGTGCGATTGTTTACGGCTTCATATGAATGTGATTATATCATGGAAATGGAAATGGAAATGGGAAGGGGCCGGTCACGGAAATTGTAAAAGGTAGAAAAAGACGATAGATCGTAGAGACTATATTCAAAGGGATCTCCTTGGTCTAATTGGTTTCTTTGAATTTTCGGTGCTGATTTTGTCTTCTGTCTATGAAGTCAGTTGGAACCCCTGTACTTCCTTCACACTTGCCCATCCGTCAGGATGCCAGAAGAATTGACCGCTGAAATCATAAGAAACTATAAGAGACGGAATAAGATGAACATCTTATAACAGCTTAGAGTAGACTTTAGACTACTTGATTTCGGTAGCCTAACACTTAGGGGACTTTTCTCCTGTTGCCCACCTGCCATCCCATATCTAAGACAACTGGGAAGGAGCATATAGTTGAACGCGCTCAGGAAGGTGGCAGGAGCGGCCAGAATGGGTAGAGTACTAACATCTGGGCTTGCTCTTGCAGTTGGAGTTCAATATTTAGGCGTAAAGAGATCCTAAATCATTTTCGCCATCTCTTCATTTGTCTCGATGGCAAGATACTCGACTCTTCAACATGAGTACAGCTACAACATCAACTACTAAAAGCCGGGAAACTATTGATTATGATCCGGAAGAAGACTGTTTGCGCGACCATCGAGGCCCTCCATATCGATTTCAAGATCATATTCGTCGACTGCGACGGACTGCGGTGCCAACCCAGCCAGGTTGTTTGGTTGAGCAACCAGGTCTTATTGCAACACAGCTGCCTCGTCCTAAAATTATCTTTGAACCTAACACCAAGCACGAAGACTATCAAGTCCCAATCGATCCTCCTGTTTCAGCTTACTCTGTATTCCCGTTTCTGGGGCGAACAAAACACTTACGATTATCCGAATCACTCGATCTAGGGTATGATACTAAGGGAGAGCTTGAACAATATCTGCACGACGTACAATGCGCAAAATCATGCAACATGCTTACAACATGGCTTCCGTTGGCCAAAGTCAACATTGAGAACGATGAAGGTCTCGAATTTCCTTCTACTGTGTTGCGATGGCAGGCGCTCGCCCTGCGTAAACTAGAAGCCGATGAGATGCCGGACCCTTCAGAAAGCACGACGCATGATCAGGACTTCACCACAAAGCCTTGTACATCAGCACAGCTTCGGGAGATATTCTCTTTGGGCACTGTAAGTGTCTCTAGACGTACACGGGCTCTTGATTAACGCTCTTTCAGTATTCTCGTACATACCCGAAACCGGTATCCCCTCCAATGTCTCCTATATCTGAACCATACGAACCGTTCGTCCCTGACCCCGGTGTGTCGATCATAGATTTGACTTCAGAGCCAAGTAGCCCTATCAATGAGACCATACAGAGAATGGAATTGGGTGTCGAGCATGATCATCTCGACTCTGACCCAGCTAGCCCGTCGCGCATCTTTGGTCCTCCCCCAACGGCCAGGGCTGCTTTTCTCGGCACGAAGTCGAGTAAACCATCAGAACTCAAGTTGGACCTACCATTACTATCATCTAGTCCTAGATCTAACTCTAAGTTGGATCATATGATTGCAACCCTGACACCAAATGCAATAGATCCCGAGGCTTCATTTCAAGCTACAGTTGAACAAGGGGAATTCTTTGAAGAGGCATTTCAAACTTACTTAGACAGCAAACACCATGAAGCGAACCAACTATTGGAACAAGAGCGACCAAACCCGGCAGAAACTCTGTTACGTTTGCCAATACCAGTATTGGATTTTGATATACCAGTTCCCGAATGGAGTGCCCATCTATCAAGCTCGAAAGAGCACTTCAGCTGGCTTGCTCAGACATTTGCGTCTGCCTTTCACCTTCCATATTTGGAGGGATTGAGTTCCTTAAACTCGTCACTCAAATGGACCCCGATCCCTCCTGAAAGCGGCCGAGTTTCATTGACTGAAGCAGCGGTGCAACTAGGCCCGCTCAGTAAAGAGTTATTAAGTCTACAGCCGCCCCAGCTATGCAGCCGAGATTATGTCGTTTTGCGATCCAGACCTACGGTACTACAAATCTCGCACGATGAAGATATTGAACTTGAATTGGAAAATGATTCGGTAATATCCCATTCAGTTCAAGAAGATAGCCATGCTATTCTAGCACCCGCCAACAAAGCACATGAACCGGCGAGAACGCTGTCTCTGGATGACTTACTTGGAGAAAAGCGCCAGTCCTTGAAAGCTCGGGCTGATTCGAAGGGAAGGAAGCGGTTGTTGATCGATACCAGCTCAACTGGTGCAAGCAGTTTGTTATCCAACTTCATACAGCTCCGACAACCGAAGAAGTTGAAGACCGGAAGTGACACTCCTCCGCCTACTTCACAACCTACATCAATGTCTCAGACCACTACTGCAAACACAAGCAGCGTTACGCAAGAAGTACAAAGAGAACTAAAGGAGGCTCCGTTTCCGGTCTTGAGTACGCCTACAGAGATTTGTCGTTACATTGTTTCTATGGAGTTGAGCCGGAAAGTCATGTCTTTCATAGAGAAGTCATGGCCGCATGTCGAACTCGTCGATCGAGACTTCACGCAGTACAATGAGATTTCTTGGTCGCCGGGGTCGACTCAAAGAAATAAAGTGGTTTCTCCATTGGCCTTTGAGGCTGATATATCTCTATGTCCTGCAGCCGGGCTCATTATGACCACCATACTGAGAGTCAAACAGAAACCCCTTCCCGGATCAACCGCTCTCTCGGCTCTTCGCGAGCGTGTGAAGCTTGTGAGCGGGAAATATGAATGTCTCTTCATACTGGTGTCTGAGACGAATCCTCAGGGCGAGTACGTTGGATCACCAACTGCTTCTGATCTGGCTGGTTATGCCGATTTTGTCCGCTTCACCACAGGTCTTCAAGCAGGTATCTCAACATTTCTGGTCTCTGGAGCAGAGGAAACGCTTGCAAGATGGGCGTTGTCTATCATGTCTCAATACTCCTCAGCAGCGAATCAGTTCGGGCAATTTCTTGATTTTCGAGATAGTGAATGGAGCATGTTTTTCCGTCGTGCTGGCCTCAACATTTGCGCAGCGCAAGTTATGGCAGAATTGCTTTGGTCCGAGTATGGACAGTTTGGACTGACGAACTTTCTCAAGATGAGTGCGAATGATAGAGTATCAAAGTATGGCCAAATCTTGGGAGGTAGTAGAGTAATGGGCAATGTATCAAGAATCTTGGACCAAGAGTGGTTCTAAGTAGTCGAAGACTGTACTACCTACCAGTAATACAAAGCACGATGTCAAATACAAAGATAGGGTCGTTTTACAACCACGTTCTACGAGCAGATGTGTTACCACTTACCGTTCCAGCTACATATAGCAGAAGAACTGTCGTCTAAGGCTCAGGTTACCAGCATAAAGGAACCTCGGTGCTACCCTAAACTTCCCAAGGGCAAATAAACTATCTCGTCTCCTACGCTTTTTTAAAGGCCAATTCTGTTGATATTTTGACGGAGTTCAACGTTAAGAAATCCCCATTTACACACTTACACTTGACCAAGTATAGGGTAGCAACAAACCAAGGGCTTTACATCACTTCTCACCAAGGTTCAAGCAATATCACATCGCAGCACAACAGACTTATGCCCACCGAGCTCAGTGAGATGGCTTCTATTGCCCCATACCCATGGTTACCGTCTACGTTTCTACGTCTAAAATGCCATACAAGGTTTCCAATCCCTATCAATGCCAGCCACTTAGCACACCTCCCACATGGGACGTGGTAGCGTTCGCAAAGGCGAAGTACCCTGTGAAATCTTCAGACCAACATAGACGACTCGGCGTGTTGGATTTGTGAGATTGACGGAGCGGGACTGGATCCCGTAGTAATCGGAGATGGTGTGTGTGAGCCACCGTCTAAGAATTGTTAGCAACAAAGCATATCTGAGGATATGTATACTGACTTGAACGCGGCACTCTCATCATTGCCGAAAGAGTCGAATAGCATGCCTGAATCGACTGTTTCCTGTGACACCTCTCGATGCGCATGTTTCCATGTCGCCTTCTTTTCCTTCAACTCCCGCATTGCGCCATTCCTACCGACGAACACAATCTCCTCATCATCCGAGTCCATCTGATCAGCTGCGCTATCACTGTCATCGGAAGCCTCCTCCTTAGTTGCAGTAGCAGCCCGCTGGCTGGTCAGATATTGTCGCACAGGCTCCTCCAAAGATCGCACCCAGCTGCGCACTACAGGACTGCGCTTTGTGGCTTCACGCAAGTCGCGAGGTACCTCACCAGCGCCGAGGCCAGTGGCGCTACCCGACTTCAGCTGCTGTTTCTTGCGCTCAGCCTGAAGACGGGCAGTCTTGTCCTCAACGCGCTGGCGCACGCCTCGGTCCCAGAACTGGGCAAGCTGGTAAGGTACTCGATGGATCGTATGCGTGGGATGGACTTCATAATCGGAGGGCAGCGGAGGCTGAACATTGGGAACATGCATCAAGCGGTCTAATTCAGTGAGACCATCGGTCAGTATAAGAACACGCGAGATGCAGCTCAACATGCGGCTTGCATCTTTATCAGTGATAACGGCATACCATTCTCCCAGCGACGACGCTGGCGACTGCCCTCTTTGCCCTTCAGGACCAGCTCGCGCTTTCGCTGACTATCCCTCCTGGAAGGAGGACGTCTCGGGGTCGATGTAGGAACTGCATGTTCGTCGAAGTTGACATTGCGCTCGGGAGACTTGGGTTGAGCCTTGACAGTTTCATCAATGGGGATAGCGAGAGGGGTGCCGGTTCCACGCGCTACAGGAGAGACAGCGAGAGACTGAAGAGCCGAGATGGTCCAAGCATCGATATCGATACCGTTATTCTTGACTGGCGTAGGAGGCGACTGAACCGGGATGGTAGCCAATTGAGGATTTGTCGCTGTAGGAGGAGGAGTAGTTGTGGTTGGTTGCTGCTCGGGTGGCGGGACGGAACTGTAGATAGCCATGATGATAAGAGTCGCGGGGAGCGAACGTCGGCGATAGGAGCGATAAGGATACGATTCGAGGTATGAAGCCTTTGAGAGTACCAGAACTCTCAATCAATCTCAATGGCAACCCAAGTAGGATATGAGGATACGATCTCTAGGAATATAGGGCCTTGGGATAAAGAAAGAAGGAGAAATGGCTCCGACGAGAGGAAAATGGGATGGGACGGTTTATCGATCGCCGCCACTAGATTGGATGCCCTCTGAGCCCAGGGGCCCCTCCCCCCTCTATCTCATGGCAATCGAGACGTTCATGACACCCGGTGATTCATCCAACATGATTAAACGAGAGCAGCCAATCAGAAGCCGACCGCATCCCATAGGGGGCAAGCTCAGGACTAGGACTCCCGCATTTGCAGGCGATGCGAGTCACCCGTCCTCCGCGGAGGATGTGGGGGTCTACCAAGTTAGGGTCAGAATAGGGCCTAGGTAGGCCTGTGATGAGCTGCGACGAGATGATGATGCTGATGATGATGAGACTCGAGTTAGATTGGTATCGCATTGTGGTAAATTGAGAATTTTGAAATGAAGATCTTAGGGATAGCCTGGTGATCTGGTCAGTAGAGAGCTCAAACCCCTGATCGCATTATCTCGACAAGGAATGCAATATCGGCAACAAACATGCTGTAGAACCTTGTGCTGACCTCGAGTCATCAAGGCCCCCACACATGCCTAGGAACAGAATGAGTCAATCCCCGGACAGCTCGGGAGAAGAGAGTAGACGAGAATGTACATATAAAATTCTAAAAAGGTACGATATGCAATCCTAGGTAATACTAAAACACCAATAAAACACTCCAAATGATCATGGTATATATCACATGCTCGCTGTTGACCCTGAACTCGTCTTGTTGTCTAAGAAAGGTAAGGCAAGACAAAGAATTTCACGACTGTTCGGTGGCGTCGTATGTCCTATGAGGGTTGCCAATGCCACCAGGCTTCAGTAGCGGCTGGTTTTCCCTCTGAATGGCACGCTCCTCGCGCTCCTGGATATCATCTAGGTCCTCCTCCGTCTCCGCGTATCGCTCAGGGTGACCGGTAAAGGGTCCTGGAAGACCACGCTCCCAGCCTTCTGAGTAGGTTCGGCTGCCTGGCGGTGGCCTTCGGGGGGCGTTCGAATATTCCACAGGCGAGTGGGGTGCGCTGTCGGGGTGAGCGTTGTCATGTCCACCACGCTGTCGCGCCGTGTATTCGTAGTAGACACCCATGAAGAGGACCGATCCCTGCATAGATGCAGTAATCAAGTAGATGAACCAGGTGCTCCAGCCCTCCCATCCAAGTCGGGCGAACAAGCTGCCTGCAAACAAGAAACCGCCTGGAGTCTGGATGCACATCATGGGGATACTCAAACTGCCAACATGTTTCAAGTGGTAAGTCATCCAGATCTGCGGTACGTATTGTATAGCAGCCAAAACGGTAGCCATGATGCCCAAGAAGTTCGCCCAGAAGACAAGATGATCGGGCAGTGCAATAAAGAATATTCCTGTCAGAATAATCACAATGAGGCCATGCAGGACACAGAGCAGTCCCACCATGACGGCAGTTTGCCATCTGGGAGCTTCACCGCGAAGTTCGTCTGTGGGAACATTGGCTTCTCTATATCGAAAGAAGATGAGGAAAAGAACAAGACTGTTGACTGGTCAGTTGATGATGAAAATGAAGTTTGAGGATGAGGCTTACATGAGACTGAAGCAAAGCCATTGGGCGCCGAGCTGAGCGACACCAAGCAGACCGGCCGCGCATTCGAATTTACCGAGCTCTTTGCAACATCCTATGGCGGCACGAGACGGTGGGACAGTCAGAATGTTTGCGAAACCAGCGGTAGCAGACGTAACACCCAAAAGTACAAAATAAGGCGAAATGCCTTCGGAGGTGCCCCGAGAAATAATGCGATAGTGTTGAGGAAGATAGGATACAAGAATGCCGAGCAAGAGGACGCTACGATATCAAGATTAGTATCAACAATCACCGGCTAAATTCCAAGAGGGTCGCGCAATCATACATTGATACGACGAGTTCAAGATACGAGGGCGTCTTGAGGCGATCGCATTGATCGTTATTTGTGGCAAAGACGTCCATGGTTGATATTGGACGAAGTGCACAAAGGCAGCTTCAGAAGGTGGATGAATGGGCGGTGGTCGTCGCGAAGGAGCTCACGAGAAATGATCACGGGGAATCACGAGATCAGATGAAGGAACGCCAGGGTCCGGTCCGTCCAGTCCAGTCCAGTCCCTTAAGGAGCTTTGCCCAAGGCTTGCTTCGATTTGAGCACGGGCTGGTGCTGGTGCTGGTGTGGAGAGAGAACGTTGCGCGCCCTGCGTTGCTGGGGAGTGACGTATGGTGTTATTTTAGTCGGTGTCTTATGGCTCTGTCACTTCTGGAGGATGACAAAAAGAAGGAGGTTAGTCCTTAGTTGACAGCCTAAGCTTTTCTTCTGTCAGCTTTGACTTGATGTGTGGGTTATTTTGTGACCCACTCGACGAGGCTGTTTCGCGGGGAGGGGCAGCGTTTCCCACCACGTTAGGCAGTTGCTGTACTATCGGTATCGACTGCGAAGCCGAGTTAGACGAGGGATACGAGGTCGCTGATATGCCCTTTCTGGCGAACTGGGCTACGAGATCATGATTGGTGAGACAAGACAAGTGCAAAAGTTTCAAGATACGGGATATCTTGGTATGTGATGGGGATGTGAATGCGGATGTTGCTGGAGTGAGATGGAAGAAGAAGTTGGAAAAGAAGGAAGAGACAATGGAAGGGAAGTCGGAGAATTATTTTTAATAAGGGAAAGATAATCAAATGATGGGGCCATGATAGACGACATGTCAAGTCAGTAACTTACCTGTCTTAGTACTAACCGACCCGACTGTACCTTCCTTCCTCTGTGCCTACGAAAAGCGGGTGGCTCGAAACAGTAACCTTCAAGCGCTGTCCTGAATCGTTCCTGTAGGGGCGCAGATGCAATGTAGGATGGATACCTGGATGGACAATACCTTACCCTTCCGTCAATTGCTAGAAGGATGAGTGACAAACACCTCTTTTGGTTCACGTGTTTCTGCGGCAGTGCCTGAAAGCTTAAATAGATGAACTCCGGGGTAAAAAGAAGCAAACTCTAGCAAAGAATCTCACAAATATGGCTTCTACCTGCCAAGACGGAAAACGGCGATCGTGAGCTGCCCCCCTTTGGTATCATCAACCCACTGGACCCTGCAGAAAGAATACTTGGTCGGACCTGGGAGGCCGCTGAGGAGTCGTCCTTTGTCTGCCGGGTCTTGGCGCCAACGCATATGACGTTTCTATGAGGATGGACGGTGACATCCAGTTGGCGAGCAAAGTTCCAACTTGCCCTTCCAAGTTTGACGATGGCCTCACTTTGTAAGATCAGCGTAGAAAAAGTTACATGGGATTGTAGGATTTGTCGTTTCAAGATTCAGCTGAAAGATTGGCTTGGGATCGTGATAAGCGTGTAAGTGATATGATATGCAGAGATTAAGGTGGAGGATCCACTCAAATTCAATCCATTTTCTGAATGTAGGGACTGTACCTTACGCTCATCACCATCTCGCAACTTTCAATCCCAACTTATAGTACAACATGGATGAACCTAGTCTTGCAATTCGACCAGCTCTATCACAACAAGAGTCACAGAAGGATGATCTACAGGAGCAGGAGCAACAACAACCGAAAGCACCATCATTAAACCTCCTCGCTGAAAATGCAATTCTTCGACCTCAAAATGACATAGACAGCGAGCAATCTCAGTCTACTACGAGTAGCAAGCAGGATTATTACACATCCGTCCAATGGACTGCTGACGGGACATCACTTCTTGTTTCTTCCGCCCTCAACTCAATATCCACCTTTGTCCTCCCTGAAGATCTTCTCGATCCATCAGCCTCACGTCCGCGACAGTTGGAGTCTCAATCCTCAATAACCCTGCCCGAACCATCCCAAACAGTCACCGCGGCACCATTTTACTCTCTAGCTGAGCCAAGCACTCAAACTGTGCTTGTCGGATGTCGCGATCACCCTATTCAATTGTATCATCTTTTCCCTCCCGAATATAATGGCCTCGCGTCGCGCTCTGCCCCGCTTGCTTCATATAAGTTGATACGTCGTGAGACGGAGGAGTATATCACGCCATCATCTCTTCTGTGGGAAGGCGACGGGTCGCATTTTCTTGCTGGATCGACAAATCGTCTTGATCACTTTGATATGACACGTCCAGGTTCAGATGGACCAGTGACTACAATACCCACCATCCCTTCTAAACGACATATTTCGAAGGGCAGTGGTGTGGGTATGAAGGGCACTGTTGCGGCACTATCATCTTCGCCTGTGGATGGCAATGGAAACTCTGTTGTCGCAGCAGGGACATGGACGCGGTGGATGGGTTTATATGATGTGCACCGATCAGACAAGGCTGTTGCTAACTGGCCTCTGCCACGCCCAGAGGACATAGCGGGAGACATTGGAGGGCAGGGTATTGTCCAAGTTCGCTGGAGCCCATGTGGCCGTTACCTCATCATCAGCGAACGTCACGCCTCTGGTATGATCGTGTATGACATCCGCGGCACAAGCGAACTTCTCTGCACCCTTCGAGGACGAAGCGCACCTACGCAACAGAAGATGACCCTGGACGTGTTCGCCGGTGATCCTTACGCTGAGTTTCCATCTTTTGAAGTCTGGGCAGGCAATCACGACGGCGGTGTTGCAGTATGGGAAGGCGTTGGTAGCCAATTTGGCGTTGTAGACCCCTCATGGAGTTGGAAGCCTCATGATGCACCAGTCGGAAGCACAGCCTTGCATTCGAGTGGTTCTGTCGTAGCAACATGCTCGGGAGGATGGGGCTTTGGAGACGCGGATGAAGGTCAAACGGTGTTTGACGAATCTAGTGTGAAAATTTGGTCAATAGGAGGTTGATTGGACCTCGTTAAGGTAGGCTGAATGATGAAAAACAAGTAGAACTCATATGAGGTAAGTACACGAATGTACAACCCAGAAATATGTGTGAAGTGTTGTGGAGCGTCGAAGACGTATGCGCCTATACGGACACATTCTACCTGCCGTCTCAAAAGTCCTTAATCACATAGATGCAAAGCAATGCAAATTCCAGTCGATGCCGCTTGGTTTCTTTTGTATCGTAATTATCTACTTGTAAACCCAATATCTCATGACCGTGTGGTCATCATATCTCATGATTAACCCAAGCGCAAGCCCATCTATTCACCAGACTTGAACCGTTCATTACAGTCCACCTTTATAATGAAAGCAGCCCCCGGATATCAACTCCCTATGCTAATCCATTAACGCCATAATAATTTCCAAGCAGAACTTTGCCTGTAACCACCACCACCCCGCCTATGTATGTACTGTCTCCTTTTTTTCTTTCGTGATATTATATGCAATTAAAACCATCCAGGACCACGGTTCTGCTGCCACAATGGTCCACCTCCGTCGCGGCGAGGGTTGTATGGCTGTTGGAGAGGACTGCTCATATGGCCTGGCGTAGTGATAGCTTGTCCCGGCCGTGGTTCTTCTTCACTAATACGTCCCAAGCCGGCATTGTAACTGTGTAGTGTGTTGAAATCGTCGTCTCTCGTCAACGGCACCTCGTCGTGTTCCATCTGCGCACCTCCGCCAACAGCCGACGCCGAGTACCCGTACTGAGATTGGGGATCCCAAGGCTCCGCGTAAGGCCCATCGTGCTCAACAATTGGATTCATGCTCCGCTGGTCGGTAACGGGGACCGGTGGGGGCGGGGCCATCTTATCGGCTTCCCGCATAGGGGGCACAGGAGCGAAACTATGATTGTTCTCTAACGGGGGACTAGGGATATTTTATGTTAGCTGATTGCTAAAAACTTTGAAAGAGGTCACTGATGGGGACACTTACCCAATACGCTGCACTTGCGGTTTCACACCTGGCCCCTGGCGTGTATTTCCCTTCTTGCGCTTCCAGAGCCAAACTCCAAGAACGACGAGGGCTGCGATCGCTGCTACACCACTAATAATTCCGCCGACGATAGCGCCTGTGTTCTGGGAGCCGTTATCATCACCGTCGGTGTCGGGAGCTGAAGCGTCAGAATCGGTAGCCGAAGGGTCTGCAGTCTCAGAAGTTCCGCTGGCCGTGTCGGTTTCGGTTTCGCTCTCCGATGCTGTTGAGCTTTCTGTCTCCGTTGACGAAGTTTCCGACTGTGTTGTTGATTCTGTTGAGGATGATTCTGTTGTTTCTGTCGATGATGTTCCTGTGGATTCCGTAGTCGCGCTTCCTGTTGTTGTCGCTTCCGTGGCAGAAGAATCGGTCTCGGATGTTCTTCTCCTTGTTCCTAGTGTTGTTGGGTCGGATAGTGAGGTTACTGGCGCAGTAAGGGGAACGCTCAAGCTAGTAAGTTGAATAGCGCTCTTCCCCGATGCAGAAGCCACCACATTGGTCGCCAGATTTGTCGCTGAACCACATCCATATTGGAAGAAACCCCCTTCGAAGCTATTCTTGTAGCACAAATCGTTTCCTCGACACGAGAAAACATATGGATTCACTTCGGTTTGTGGTCCACTGCCTGCATCCACACAATCTGTAAACACTCCCTGCGTGCAAGATCCGCCATCAGGACAGCACCCCACAGCTCCATGATCGACATCAACCACACAATGCGAACCAGCAGAACAAGTCGCTGGTAGTCCTGGGTCACCTCCTATGTAACCACAGACTGTGTTGAATTGTCGTCTTTGCAGAAATGAGTCATCTGGCGCAGCTGTCGCGGCGAGAGGATATGATGCCGCGTTGATTTCATGGAATGCGACCGTCTTTGTCGGTTGCGGTAGTGTAAGGCCAGAAGCGAGATTGAGAAAGCTGGAGATGAGGAGAAGTGGCGGTAATCGCGCCATCGAATGGGCCGGGGTCATGATTTGCAGTATTCGTGATCCCGATCTCAATTAAACATTGTTTGGTCGATCGATAATTTGGAGTGTACTTGGTACTCTGTTCTGCTGTGTACGAGATGAGATCGCTGGGTGGGTTTCGTTGAAGTCGTCGTTGGATCTCGAAACTGAAGTAATTAAGAAGAAAGAAACAAGAAGAGGACACCACCCTTTGACAGAAGAATAGTATGCGCACGGGCAATAAAAAAGAACGCAACAACAAAAGTTGCGATGAGTAACCAATGATACAACAAAGGGGGAGAAAGAAGTCAAAGGAGTAGGAGGAAGCCAAAAGCCCTTAAACCAGGGAAGGGGGGTGGTCCAGTCGTCCTTCCTTCCTGTCCGGCCCTGAATGTAACACGAGCAAAGACGATTTTTACGAACGAGCCAAGTCTGTGCTGTGCCTCTTGGCCCAAGACTCTCTCGTCTCTCTTTCCAAGTGGAGATGAATTAGTTGGTCGTGCAGTAGCAGCTTCGTTCACTTTTGTTAAGTCGGGAGTGAGAAGAGACTAGGAAAGGACCCTAAACGCTCGACCTTTAGTTTCGAGACGGTTTTGCTGCTTATAGGCGAACCTGGGGATTAGTCCCTGTACCCTGCCACTCTATTTCCCTCCAGCGCGGCCAGACTTTCGCCTTCTGGATGAGATAAGAGTCCAGGATCTTGGTATATAGCCCGTAAAGCAAGCCGTAGATGATCGATCCAGCGAACCAGGGATAAGCAAGACCTTTAAAGTGCTGGCAGCCGGAGGCGTTTAAGCGGCATCCGGACTGCGACGGTGTCTCCTGGGGCGACGTTTGAGCCAATCAGAGATCAGAAAATGTCCGATGGAGTGGCTGGGGGTGGCTGGGGCGTTATTCGTTAAATCAAGGAAAGTTTCCTGGGAAGAAACAAGTTGACGAAGCCGTTTGGAATTACGTGTAAAGGTAAAATTGATGATGAAGGAGCAAAAAAAAAGAGAAGAAGAGGCTCTTTCTTGAGAATGACTTAGCCAGAGTAAACATGAATGAAGCGGCGACAGGGCAACCGGAAACGGTTTCTTTGATGTTTGGAATGTTTAGAAGGGCTCTAGTCTCGTTTTAGTGGCCAATCTCACGTTTGGGATCTGGACGGGGACCTGGGAGCCTCCTACGACACTTTGTTAGGTGACGTCTAAACTGCCACGTTGGCATGCACAAGACAGACCTAGAGGTGAGCTGCCAGGCTGAATTGTCTCATCTCTTACACCCTCTTTTTCAATGGTCGATCTTTGTGCATCATTAGTGGCTTGTTTGCGTCTCTTTTACACATCGCCAAGCCCTTATGGAACCGCATTCACCGATTTTGAGAGGCGTTAATCATGAATCAATTGATGTTCAACTTACTTTCTTATCTATGTGAAACCTAATTTATTCTGTTACAGTTTATTGAACCGCCTGACATTCAACGCCTCAGCTGACGCCAGGACCGTTTTGCAGTTGTGGCGGTGTTTCACCATCGACGCTTCTAAATCGGGATCCGTAGTGACAGTCAGGCCCAGCCAGGCCCATCCGAGGATCCTTCACCGCAGATCCATACGACTTCTGCACCACTTCGATCCCGTATATGCGCAGACGTTACCATGATCCGCATTGGCGCAATTACGGAGATTGGAAAAGTATAGAATATCAATTATTCCTCCACTCTATCATATTGCATGCCAATATCCTATAATACGAATTCTAGACTATATGCCAAGCCGTGTTTCTGTCAATATCCGTTATCCCGGCCTGTACTATCAAACTCCACTCCGATTACATCTCAACAAGCGATCCAATGAATGCGCCTCCGCTTACTTATACCATCTGTCTGCTGCTGTTTGACCGCTCATCAATAGACAAGTCCTCAAGTTCACGAATACCAGCCTTGCGGGCCTTCTTAGCTTGCTTCTTCTGCTCTTTCAGCGCCTTCTTTTCCTTGCGGGACAGCTTAGGAAATTCACTCTCTGGCCCACGCAAGACAAAACCAGGATGCATAATGTTCAGCAATACAAGAGCGAGCAAGATTGGCGTAGCATCTAGACCGAGTGGATACTCTTCGTGAATGAGAAGAGTGTTATGCGCGTTAACACCAGGGCCAAATTCAACAAGGCGATAAACGATTCGTGTCTATAACTTGTCAGCTTGTTAATTCGCGACTGAATATGGAATACTTACCACAATCAAAGTGAGAACGACAACCATAGTCCAGATAAGCCACTTCATGCGCCCCATGCCTCGACCCTCAACCTGTCGGAGCTTGAAATAGAAGAAGACCGTGATACCACTGAAGACGAGGACAACAACGAGCTGCAGAGCAACACCGGCCATGTAGATCTTCATGCCAATATCCACGATATTACTGTCAGTGTCTGTGTTGGATAGCAAAACACCTCCTGAACCCTGTACAAGGAAGAGAATGACATCTAGCCAAACAAAAAGGAGTGTCATGCGAATGGCTTTAATACCTAAGAGCTTTTGGCCAGGCATACGGAAGTATACCATGCGCGCAACTGCCATGTATACAAAAGCATTGATCCCTGAGCTTGTTAGCGATGACCTATTTGTGTTTCTGGAGTACTTACAAAGAGGAGAAAGTAGAAAGAGGATTTGACCGAGAGTGAGATATGTGATGTTTTGCTGATCTCGACTTCCAAGAGTCTTGAATGCGAATGCTATCGTTTCCCATGCTGCGCCCATAATGGCCACCCAGCAGAATCTCTGCGACTTGTTAGACTCAAAGCCTCGTTGGTCTTTAATTGGTCGACTTGCCTTCTTGAAGAGAATCGCTTGGATCAAATGGGTCATTGTAGTCAGGCCAAAGAGCACACAGAAGGCAAGATTGGCACCAAAGTTGGGATCGAAGAAGTAGTTGGCATTGCATGCATCAACTGGAACACGGCCATATTTCCCAGGAACTGCAGTCGTGCAAGTTGCGATTGCCGAAGCAGTTGTTGTGGTAGCTTCCATAAGAGTCGTGGTAGACATAGTGTAAGTCGTGTAAGTCAGATCTATTGCGTATAATCTTGTGATGTTTTTTGATGGGAATAGTGGTAGTTGAGCTGATGAGCTTGTCTGATAAACACCATTTAGAACATTCCCACCCCTTCCTCTTATACTTAGCGATATGTTCCTTCGTCTTCAATTCTGCATGCTTTCAACTTCATAGTCCTTTGAGGCTCCCTTCAGATCCAGCTCTAAATCTAATTTCGGGTCATCCTACAGGGGCGTTCTCGACGAGAACTCGCTGGCTCGCCAATGCTTACGACTCTTTTGAGTCTCGATGTGGCTGTGAACCTCGACATAAAATCAACTGCCCCGACATTTTGGAACACCAGATCTTGAAATTGACGACAGAACCAGTCAGAGTCTCCAAAACTGAAAAAGAGTTCCACTCTGCCTTACATTGCCGGCATCACAGCTGTGGCTTTGGCCAGCCTCATAATCCTTCCATATTCCAGCTTACTCTTGAAGCATGTCGCTCATTGGCTGGACCGTCTATTTTCAAGATTGAAGTGGGGGATCTTGAGTGGTGGTATGCTTCGAGAAGGTTACTGCTGACTCTTATATCTGTCCGTAAACACGCAACTTCGTTTTTATTCTCGTTATTGGCTGGGTCGTCTGTTTTCATCAGTTGGCAACGACAACGTCCGCGTCTTTACGGACAGCTGCCTCCGTGCACTTTCGCTGAGATCAATTTCGGTCTGCCAATGCATTTCGCAAGAGTTTCAAAAACAGCTAAGAAAGGAGATATCCTCTAAGGCTTAGGCTACTAAAACAAAGTAGCCTAAACACTCATCTAAACTGGCATAAGAAGGCTAAACTATTTCGTTGACCAGAGGTGCCTTCTTCACCATTAATACAGCCCCCACTCAAGCCATTCGTGACCCTATACACGATGCTTTCAGATTTTCCTCCTCAATCTTTGCAAAATGACTATTTCTGCTCTTTCAACCTCCTAAATTGACTCTTAATTGATAATACAATAAACCTGGAACATGGCCAAGGCTTGTGATTAAATTCAATGACACCATGGACGGACATTGTTCAACATAGTGGTATCTTGACTTGTTCTAATTAATAGCTGGCTTAGGCGTAACCTATTGTTTTACTTCTTTATATGGCATTTGACAGCGTTGACAGATATTCAGTTTCTCCGGAAACTTTCTCCATCATTCTCTGCTCCTTCTCGTAGCTGTCTATCTTTTCCGCTGACAAACAGAAGACAACGAAATCAGCATACCTCTTGCCCATGTGGAATTCCAACCTCCTATTTGCATGCTTGAGCAGGCGTTGACGAACAAATTCGGGCTTCTTCGCCACCTCGGGTTCTATCAGAGCTTTCCTGTCTATGTCTTGCACTCGTTCCCATGTTCCAATCTCAAAGAGGATGACACCCAGAGCTAGGTAATCGGAGACGTCAGTGATGGAACAGATGAGGGACTTCAGTCTTGGACGTGGCGGACGTGATTGCGATAGGGTCGTTAAGGGGGAAAATACGAATCAACTTACCGTAGAGATCATGTATCCTGCTGAATCTCTCGGTCGGCAGACCCCACCGGGCTGGGTGCCGATAAAGATTCTGGATATGGTCGTCCTGACGTTGAACGCTGGAGAAGTCGGACTCTCGGCGCGAGTACTCAAAGCCTCGAACCCGTGGGTCTTCTAGGACAGCAGAGCTATCCGCTGAGCCGCCGCCAGAGTTGTGACCCAGGGGAAAGATGATGTTGTCGCTCCGCAGGGACTTGTGAAGCCACCCATACAGATGTAGGCGGTGCACTGTCTGGACGAGCGCGAGAGCCAGACGAACACGACTCTGAAGTCGAGGACGGAGAGACTTGATGGAAAGCAAGGATGCAAGGGACGGAATACTGCCAGGTGTTGCGGCGGTAGAGAGAGGAAGTCGGCTCACTAGCCCTACGCGAGCATTGGTAGAATCGTGAAAGTAGCCGACGCACTGGCAAAGTTTGAGCTGAGGATCTGAATCAGGCCCACGATGCAGTAGAGCTGCGAGCTGGATGATCTTGTCCTGCGTATCTGTGGCAGAACCGTCTCCGTACGTTCTGTATTCAACCATGTACCACGAGTCCGGTGTCCCTTTGAGCTGGCCAAATTGCATGACGCCGCTGTCTCCACACTCCTGGAAGCTGATTCGGGGCATCTCCAGCAGCGCCTGGCCTTTGCCCGGCTGGGATAGCGATGGCTCAAGGACGAGTTTCCTGATGCTGATGCCACGAGATAGGCCCGTGTTGGCTGCGTCTGAGTCGCTCTCCAAAGGCGTGATGGCAGACAGAGACCGGGTCAGCGGCAAGGGCCAGAATGCAAGTTCGACCAGGGAACCCAGACGCTCCGTGTAGTTTTCAAACTCGACCACAAGTTTCTCCATGGCCCTCTTGTCTCGGAGGGCCCAGGTTATTTTGCTCATCCAGTCTGCTGCCTTTTGCTTATCTGCAGCGCCCTTGCTGCTCAAGGCCAGGAGCACCGCGACATCCTGCTGCGAGGTCGTCGTGCCGCCGATGTCTTTCAGAGCGGTAGCGAGCTCGTCGGGAGGCCTCTGATTCTGTGCGTATCGACTATCGCGCGACATATATTCCTGCATCAGGCTGTAGAGCTCGCAAAGTAGGCCAGCTAGGCCTTGACAAACATGGTTTGGCAAGCTGTCGATGACCCGGCCCGGTACGATTGGGTTCAACTTGCCAGGCTCAAACAAGATCTTCTCGAAAGAGTCGATGCGCGATGCTTGCACGGAGAAGCGCAGATTGAGCTTCTCGGACTCGGAGCCATAAAGTCGAAAGCCCTGCCAAGTGTCATGTATGGTCTTGCACATGGGCTTGATGAGGACTATAGCCCCTAAAGCCAGGCCAGCAGGTTCCATGTCGTACGGCGATGCAACGTGCGCTCAAAGGGACAAGAAAACGACGAAACGAGACCGAAGCCGGCCAAGCCTGGAACCATGCGATATCCTTTGTCCGTGTACGCAAAGCTAGGCGAGAACTAAATACTCATTACCCACCAAGGACAGTCAAGTGAAGATAGCGGATAAGGATGCGCTTTACTGTATAGGCCATGAGTTCACGCGGCGGTTTGGAGGTACGATGGTGGGGGATACTGCATGTTCTTTGTGTGCGGCTGAAGTCGACAGTGACCGTCGGAGAAAGTTAAGGTACTCCGTACATGTTCTTGAGCTGAAATGCGCCAAGCCTGATATGCCGGAGAGCTTCAATCACTTGATAGAAGGTATGGCATTGAATCTATGCAATGGATGTCTTAGGTGGTGATGAAGTGGTGTGATGATGCCGGTTGGAGGGTTTTGGCAGGTATCACAGCCCCTGTGGCTGCCTAAATCCAGGTACGTACCGCAACCCAAACAGCTCGCTTTCAACCCGGACCACGAAGCAGGCCGTCTTTCTTTGCAGGAACAGCAGACAGTCGACATGTGCAGCATTGGCCCTCCTTTACGATCTACAAATCCTTGATGAGATTGTTATGTTGATTTCAATCTCGGCCCGCGGCAAGTTGCGGCTCGTCATGTCTAGACCTGTCGCTGTCAACAGCCAGCCCTCTTGCCCTATGCGAAAATGAGTCTTCAAAGTATTATTTTCTCCAGTCGAACCGTGCTCTCGGATCTGTCGACTCTCTTGGGCTCGTCCGAGGGAGCCACGCTCGCAGATGGGAATTCTGCATGTGTCGATCAGAGCACCGGAGCTGATCATCAAGCTGGCTCAAGCCCATCGCTACAAGATATCCCACGCATCTGGTGTCTACTTTTCGAAAAGACGGAGCCTACACCCACGCTGCCATTAGGCCCGTTGCGTCTCGTGCCAGGGAAATTGATATACTTCAAGGCCTCGCATTTCGAGCTCATCCGCAGTGGGGACTCAACCGACTCTCCCAGGGTTGGCGAGGGCGCCTGCTATATTGTCGAGAAGCGCAGGCTGTCTGCTCTCCATGGAGGCTTTGTGATAGCCGTCAAGACACCAAAGCTCCGCCGGTTAGCCTCATCGGATCTCGTTGCCTCTCTCGTCCTGCGGGAGCTTCAAATCCTTACTCATCCACCGCTTCAAGCGAACGACAACATTGCATCTATCATAGGGTACTACTCGTCTCAAGTCATCGACGACAGCTCGCTTGGGCTTAGTCTCGTGACGGAACTCGCGAGCCATGGAACTCTGGGTGACTATCTTCGTCGACCTTTGATCGAGGGCCGTCGGCCGCATGCGCTAACAACAAAGCTCGGTTTGCTCCATGATGTGGCCAGTGGTTTGGAGGCACTACATGCCTGCGGCATCGTCCAGGGCGATGTCAAGATCGAAAATGTGCTGGTCTTCGATGCCAAGCATGACAAGTACGGCCAGGTGACAGCGAAATTGTCGGATTTTGGACACGCCATGACATTTCACAAAGACAAACTTGACGAGAAGAAGCTCTATCTTGGGACTCTGGTACTCAATGCACCCGAGGCAAGACACCGGGATGCTGTCGCAGCCCGAGACCTTTGGAGATGTGACGTCTTTTCATATGGACTTGTAATCTGGGAAACCATTATCGACGGTGCCAGATATTTCTCTGCTGTTGACGACCCAGCTCTCCGGAACGGCGTAACCGACTGGCTAGATTCTTTGCCGCAAGACGAGATGCTTCGACTAGCCACGACCTCTCTCAACCAGATCTACGGTTCCCTGGAACGACCATTACTAGACACGACTGAGCGGATACTGAAAGCCTCGCTACGGGATGACAGTAGTAACAGAAAAGAAGTGAAGGACATCACTAGAATTCTCCGTCAGCAGACTTTCCTGGCGGCCATTGCTCGGTGCGTTTTGAGACTCTCGCGTGCCTGTCGAACCAGCCGCACTAACTTCAATTGCAAGTGCTCGATCTGCAGACAAAGCTATCCCGGCCCAACCATTTGCATCCGACGGGGGAGCCTCCCGTGATCTGGTCCGTCAGGTAGGCGACTGTGGTCATCTCTGGTCCGTTATTCTGAGCTGTATAGAAATGCTGATGGTTCCTTAAGGATGGGCTCGACATGGTTCCCATGCCAGTCCGCGAGTCCATTGTGCAGCAACTAGAGAGGACATCACTGAGTCACGATGCATCCACATCGATTCGGCGATCTGCGCACCTTGACCTTGCGTTTGCGTCTTTCTCCAACTTCAGAGGCAAGGCTGATCCGTCGCGGGGCATGAAACATCTTCGAGATGCCGCAGCGATGGGCTCGAGCGTAGCCCTCGCCATCTACTGCCGCTTACAGGGCGTTTTTGACACGGAAATGAGTCTCGCTGACACGGAGTTGTCACCGTCCCTATCTGATCTGAGAACGAGGCTCCTGGCGCTGCCGGGTGGCTCTCCGCTCTCGACTTGGCTGCGTGCCATCGAAGCTTATCACCAGCGTCAGGCACTACAGACCAGGTTACGGGTAACCCTCGGCGATCAAATGCTCATGGATGAAGTATTCCTGGACGCCATTGAGATGCATTCACATCCTGAAGGATTGGATATCGAAGCCTTGACGGCCACTGTTGTCAGTTCTGTTGATACGCAGGCAAATTCTTGCTTCGAGTCCCCTTTGCTAGTCGGCATTGCCTGTCGACTCGGCAATCTTGATCTTATTAAACAGCTCCTTGCTTTACATTCTTCTCAGCATTTTCGAGAGAAGAGCCGTTACCTGGTTGGCAACTGTCTTATTCAGGCCTGTCGAGGTGGTCATATCCATGTAGTGGAATACCTATTACAGCACGTTGCTGAGCCTTACTTTTTATGGCCAGGAAGCGACAGGGGCATTCACTGGCTATTCATGTTTCCGTCCGAAGAGCAGCAAAGAGCTCTGGATCTGATGACTAACACCTCTCATATGTGGCATACCAGTTTGTTCCACAGGGTGCCAGAGCCGGGCGTCCATGTTGGCCTTGCCACACTGACTGGCTCTCCCATCGAGTTTGCAACCGCTGTCGGTGCAACTTCAACCGTGGAGCTACTCGTCACCAGGATCACCGAGCTGCAGCAAAAGGGTTTCCTTAGCCAAGTGACTGAGGTCCAGTTTCGCCAAGCCATTATGAGACATGTAGCCTCATCGGTCAAAGCTCTGCTGCCACTGGAAATACGCCGGCGTAGAGGCCGCAATGTCGAATCAGCGTTGGCCCGCCTAAGATTGTCGCAAGGAAAGACAGAGTTTCGACCATTTGGCATCTTCGATGTAGGTCGCTCTGTCAACTCTCTGTCATTAGCTCTTCTGCACGGGTCCGCGAAAGCCATGTCCCGAGCCACAGAGCATACCATCGACGTGATATTGACATCGAAAATTGCGCATATCAACGATGTCGATGATACTGATATGGCCCAGACGCCTCTGATCGATGCTGTGCGATGGGCGCCGTGCTCCTTCGACACCGAGATCCTGGCGTCGTTCATCTCAAGGGGCGCCCATCTGGGGGATATGCCCGCGCCTGTGATTCTCTCAAGACTCATAGCACCAAGACCAACCGGAACAAAGTGTCCTGTCATGCGAAGACTGGTAGAGGCTGGGTTGCTGAAGATCGACGACAGCCTCATTTTGCAAGCCGTCGAGACTGCCGATGTCGAGATTGTTAGTGCTCTCCTCGACTATCAGCTCGTTCCTTCCTTAGACCAACCACTCAAAGTACGGGGCGATGCTATCGGAATCACCCCGCTACAAGCGGCTGTGCTCATCCCAGGCGGTGCAGGTCTTGTGCGATTCCTCATCGATAAAGGGGCAGACATTGACGAGGCTGGAGATGGTCTGTCGCCGCTCGAGCTATCCCTGATAAAACCATCCGATGCAGACGTCATTGATCTCTTAGTAAACAAAGGAGCCGATCTCAAGGCGTCCGGGTATCCAACTGTAATCCATCTGGCAGCTAGTCTTGATGTCTTCGTCAACGGCAGTCATGTACTTTCACACCTCTTGCGCCACGAGAGGGTTCGAGCAAGGCTGGCAGAAAGCCAGGTCGCTCAGCAAGGTGACATCGTATTCTCTCCAGTGCATGTCGCGTGCTTAGTAGCCAATGTAGAAGCCGTGGCGGCGCTCTTCGAGGTAGGTGTCGAGCTGCCACATAACGATGGAACGATGGACGTTCTCGCGCAAAGTATACTCCTAGCAAAACGGCCGCACCTGAACAAGCTGCTCCTTGTCCCAGAAGATGACCAAGATGCAGTGTTTCAGTGGAAGGCAAGATCGGAACGGTTGATACTGTACCTATTGGATCGGCTTGAGAGCAATCATGGTCAAACACCGCTTCACGTCGCCTGTCAAGTCGGCAATCTCCGTCGTGTTCGGGACTTGGTCGAAGAGGACTTTGGCGCTCTTCTTGTTACGGACTCTCATGGCCGTCTTCCTATTGATTTACTCGAGGACCCAAACCTTCTTGAGGAACAACGGTCTGGCCGCGAAGACATTTCGGAACATACTGTCTCAAATGCACAGCAACTGCTCAATTATGTCGAAATGACTGTGGATAAGAAACTTTTCTCCGCTGCAGAAGAGTTCATGTCGCAGGATATGGATGAAGAGAACCTCAACCACCTCAAATCTCGTTTGTCCCTGGGACAGACACCGACAATGGATGTGTCTTATGGTGATTCTACAGGAGCCGCTAGGCTAAGCAGCGACTTACGAATTGTTTCCGAGCCAGAGCCAGAGCCCGTGGGTCACGGAGAGAGTTTCAACGCGCTCGCAGAGAAATCAGCAGAAAGTGGCAGGGAAAGAAGAGCCAGTTCGCTCCAAGAGGGCGCTGATGCTTGCTTCCTTGACGGAAACATGGACCCGGAAGAGGTGCTGCCTATTGTAAGGGATCTTTTTGGGCGAAAAACTCAGCAGCTCGGCGAACTTCATGAAGAGACTCTGGAGGTTAATGAAACACTCTTGGAACTCGTTGGCATCCTCAACCGACAAGATGAAGCCGCGGACATGGTGGCTCAGCTGCTTAGACGGCGGCGAAAGATACACCAACAGGACGATGCACGAATATTTGAGAGCTGGCGAGACAGCGTCATCGTAATGCTGAATGAGGGCAAAGACGAGGAGTCTGAGAAAGAACTGTGCAAGGCCATGAGCGCTGCAAAAAGCTCTCTCGGTGCGTCCCACCTGTCATATTTATTGTTCGTGCCAACCCAGGCCACATTTGAATGCTTGCGTGGCAACTACAGTGAGTGTTTATTGACCAACAAGCGGCTCCTGGAGACTCTCAAAGCAAGTGAGCATCAGACTCAACGTGGAATAAGCCTCCGATCAGAGGTATTGGTGCATTTATGCTACCATGGCCTGGGGGAGGGTGACATGGACACCGTGAGAAAACATATGACTCCTGCGTTAGAGTGCCTAAATCACACCGAACCACGTCGTTTCCTTGCCAATTTCGACGTGATGCGGAGTCTGGCGACGGCAATCGAGGAGGCCGATGTCGTACTTTCTCAAACGTTGTGGAAAGAGCTTGTGAACATCTGTGTGAGCCGCTGCGAGCCCCACGGCTATTGCGTGGTCGAGTCACGACGGCATCTGGCCCGGATTCTTATGGGCCGTGACATGTTCCAAGACGCCTATGATCAGTACCACCAACTCACTCAAGCTATACTTATTCGCAAGGGCCAAGACGATGAGGCAACACTCCTGGCGTCAATGGATGAGGCACGCGTGCTGCACAAACTGAACCTCAACCCGGCTGCCTTGGATCTGCTTCGCCCGGCGATCAGAGGGCTTGAGAAAAGAAAAAGCGGACGTGATGAGGATATAAAAACGCTCGAGGCGAAAGTGTTGCTAGCACAGATACTGCTTGCGCTAGATGATCTCGCCGAATGGGAGGTCGTGGCCCGCGAAGTAGCCAGCGAATACGCGCAACGGCAGCCTACAAGCGATGTCGCTGTGGATTCTAAGCGAACTCTGGCTGTGACCCTAAGCAGGATGGGCAGGTCTTCAGAGGCGAGTCACATAGCTGAGGAGTGCCTTAAGATCACGACCAAAGTACACCAAGAGCATCATCCGCGGACCATGGCCATTGTTGCCGAGGCACATCTGTACCTAGTACGATGTGAGCAATGGGCCCCGAGTGTACGCATGAGCGAGAGAGGATTGGCCATTGCAAAAGCCTTGCACGGAGAGTCGAGCCATGAAGTTGCTGGCTGGCTCCATCTTCTCGGAACAAGCATGGGTCTGGCCGATATGGAAGGGGGACTCGAATTATTGCTGCGATCGATCGATATGACGGTACAACTGGCTGGAGGAGCGCACAGCCGCTCGTCATTGACGAGCCTGTGGTCTGCCGGAGTTCGCTTGCGCGAAGGTTCGCCCCAGAAGGCCTTGAAGATGTTCTGCGAGGTTCTCGAATCCTGCGACTCACTCGACGATGAGCCGCGGAGTCTCAAGATTCACGTCCGCACAGACATCGGCCGCTGCTATACTGACTTGGAGCAGTACACCGAAGCGCTTCCCCATCTCGAGCAGTCTCTCCGGGAATCACGACAACTCTGGGGAGATTCGGCCAGAGAGACGGTTTCAGTCATTGACTCCCTTATAAACGTGCTGTTGCCCATGAGAAGAGCGAAGGAAGCGCTTCCACTTGCGCACGAGGTACTCGATTTCTTCGAGTCGACAGCGGCGCGCTCAGAGGACGAGCTGATCGACGCCAAGAGCCGTCTTGCCGATGTATACTACAGTCTGGATAAGTGCTTAGCCGCTGAGCGCCTTTGGGAGCAGGCCCTCGAGGACCTCACCGAGCTTGGTGATGAAGCAGATCAAGACAAGGTAGCCAGCTACCGCCATAGCCGCGCGCGTGCTCTGGTTGAAATCTTTGACTTTGAAGAAGCTGCGAACCTCTCATCGCTAGCCTTTGACTATTACCAGCGTACGAAGGGACCTGAAGCAGAAGAGACGCTCTCAGTCTCCATAACTAGGGCGTATATCAATGGCCTCTTGGGCAAGAAGGCTGCTTCTGAGACGGCTCTACTTGATCTTATCGAGTTATCGAAGCGGACTCAAGATCTTGACTATCTTGTCGGCTACGCCGAGGCAAAGCTAGGCGGTCTCTGGATCGAAATGGGCAAACACCAAGAAGCAGAGAAAGTCTTAATGAGAGCTGTGCAGCGCATCGAGACAGACTTTGAAACGCGTCATCTACTATATAGAACGTACAAAGAGCAGATGAAGTACGAAGCGGCTGAGGAACAGGCGGCTATGCTCCTTTCCATGGTATCAGAGGATGTGGATGAAGAGGCCATTGACGCGGAGCTTCGGCTTTTTGAACTTTATACGGCCATGGATGACTTTGATAAAGCCCAAGCATGGGCTGACTCGCTCTTTGACCGCCTCACACACTTGACGGACTATCAGGGTAACCTATTTGATGTCGCCAGTGCTCTACAGCACTTGATCAAGTTCTTTGAAAGGACCAAAGATGAACAAAGACTGTTTGAAGCACAGGTTGTGGTAAGTTCCGAGTATCCCCACTACCCCTTACGTCCCAGCCTACCTCTCTCACCTCGCCTCCACTGGGACGAAGGCTAATAAACGTCTCGTACACAGTTGGAGCATGTACGCGAGAATTTGCCTCTGCGTCTGAAGTCGAATCTGCTATGGCGTTCTCTCAAGAGTCGAGGAAGAGCGCCACAGTGAATAGTGTATGAAACGAGAGTCAATATTTCATCATTTCCTTGGGGATCGAAGCAGCCTCCTGAATATATGAGGATGATAGAACCTTCTTTTTGATACCAAACGACTTATCAATCGGGTTCTGCTAAAGGCAGGCCAGATACCGGACCAGACAAAGCGTATTAGTGTTTTCCTGTATAATGGCGTTTACTTCACCTGTTCTTAGTTTGAAAGCGAGCAGATCTTGGATTCTATTTCAACTGAAGACCTCTACTTAAATCAACATGGCCAGTCTCAGCAGCGTCGGGTCACAGACGAGAGGCGTAGGCTTTTAACCCTGGCAAAACGGGATGCTTAGCTATAGCATGACTCCTCCTCCCGTTGATAGTACACAGTGGGTGCGGACAGCAACAACAGCATGTCCCGCATCGCATCAATCCTAGCTTGGTTGGTCGTAGGTGAGCTTCTTGCCTTTCCCAGCTGAGCTAATGCTCGTACTGCCCTTCCGGGGCGTCATGGATGTGCTGGTTTTTGCTGCCAGTACGGTCTTCTATCAACCCAGCTACCTGCTGCACTGAAAGACAAGATAAATTCGGAACCGGAAATCCTCGAACTAGAAGATAGCGCAAGCTTCCGATGATAAAGCTCAGAAAATCTTTAGGCAGGAGCGACATAAGGCCTTCGAAAGACTACAGAGATGGACGTGGTACCTGCGTTAAGGCACCAGGCCCAGACCCAGATGATCCTATTCACAAGTTCAGACTTGAGAAGGTGCGGTCAGCTCTTGGGAAGCGTCGCCGCAGGCAGATTCTGAGAGCCCTCGCCGCGCACAAGAAAGACAGGCGGAGCAACTGTTGACGTATCAGACATCATCGATAATAATGAGATCACTGAAGCTTATGCCGAAGAGCTTGACGAACTTGATGAAGCAACCGAAGAGCTTCAAGAAATTCGAACACAAACCATCCCAGTTGCAAATCTTCCGAACAACTTCTAGGAGAAGCTTGTCCAAATTTGCTTTCGCCTAGTACGACGCACGACGCGACCAACAATGAGCAATATCGTGCTTGCATCAAAGACACCGAGACAAGGTTCGAATCAACCCGATTGACCGAGTGTGCCACATTATCAAAATGGGGAGGCTACCGCGACTTGACGCTGGTAATGGACGAGCAGGTGAGTGACTTAGAAGAATTATGATCTAAGGCTTAGGCTACAATAATAAAGTAGCCTAAGTCCTAGTCTAAGCAAACATAAAGTGACTAACTTATTTCGTCTTTTAGGTTTTTGGGGTCAATTCTTCTGATAGGTACCCTGAGCATGAGGCAGAGCTCAGCTGTATGGACCCCATCCGCACCAACAGCTGTTGTAGCGTTACTCAGGTATCGTGCGCAGTTTCGGTTCTGACTCGACTGCAAGAGTCAATACAGACTTTGTTCTATTGCAACGCAATACCAAGCCTACCGTGGAGATGAAGCCATACCACAAAGACAAGTTCACGGAGATCTCGAAGACTATCACAACAGCTGACTAGATCCGTGAAAACAACAATTGGCTTCAGCCGTTTTTTATAATCGCAATCCCCCACTGATGAGGCTATCTTCTATACTAATACGCAAGTCGTTTGATAGGAAGACTATGGTTTTACTTCCTTGCTGCCGTTAGGATATCAGAAAAATTGGTTGCCCAGAGTACCTAAAAGAGATAAAATAACTTAGTCACTTTATGGCTGTTTAGACTAGCACTTAGGCTACTTTATTTTAGTAGCCTAAACTTTAGAGGATATTTCTTCTGTTACCGACCTGGCCGCTATCCTGTGCCTGTGTCGCGTTGATTAACGGGATTTGAGCTGTCAAATCGAGGTTCGCCTTGAAAGTGAGCGCTCCTCTAAGCTCAAATAAACTTGATTCACGAAGTCTAGATCGTCGAATCCGCAATGCTGGAGATTGACAAGCATCTCTTAGTGGTGCCAAGCTTCGTACAAGGACCCTTTTTTCTCCACTCTGACATCGAACCCTGGAATCTTAAGAAGCGTCGTGACATTCACCAGCCTCTCTGGTTGGAGAGTTTCTTCGATAGGGACTGTATAGCCAGGAATATGCCTAGTTGGAGTTGAGGGATCTTCGGTGCGCGCTAAACTCGGCGCAGTCAACATGACACAAAAGAGTAGCCAGTTTGAAGGTGATAGACTGGTTGATTAATTTTTGGCAGTAATAGAACTATCCTTCTCCTGAAACCCCCAACTTGTTGCCTTTTCCCACCTCCCATTCACTCTCGTGATACCATCAGTGTCTATCATTTGCTTGACTGTCGGAAGCCGATCGACAGACTTGTCTTGTCTTAACTTGACTCAAACTCGAATTGACAGTGCACAGGCCCGCTCTTTCCTTCCCCTCCTTCACAATTCCACCTCCTCATCTCTCCTTCCTTATATCGTGATAAACCCAAACAAAGGAGGGAAGGAGACAGGGACTCTCGTTGACCGACACTGCAAATCCTCCTTCTCAATTCCTCCAAGCAACCCATCAGTCCTCAGCAACCAGCCTCCAACCTAGAGTCTCAGCAGAGATATGCTTTTTTGATTCATTCCTGAGTATCGCTTATGATGCCTATCAAGGTCAAATCCAAGAAGCTTCCTGCTCCCCGCGAGGGGAGCCCCATCTCCATCCGCCACGACTACGAAAGCGATCTTCTTAGCAATCTTCCTGATATCAGCGCTAATAATAGCTTCCGTGAGGTCGTCAAGAAGCTCTCCCTGTGAGTTCCGATAACCATGACCCAATTGATCTTGACTGATGCGTTTTCAGATACTTTGTTGCAGCTATCGAGCTGCCCAGCACCTTTGAGCAGCTGAGGACTACAGCTGCGGGGACATCGTTACGCATCCTAGTGGATCATCTTGCTGCAACATGCACCAACCCTGCTATCGTCAATGCTCTCCTGTACGTATCACTTGGACAGCGTTATGCTGGTCAATTGTTTCTTTTTCAATGTCCTCCTCGAATCTTGTATCGCTGTTCTCCTGAATGGTACTTGTGGCTGCATAACAAGAACCGTCAGGGGAGCCAATCACAGAATCGCTCATCCCATCTTCAGCCTGGCTGCATATGCCGTGCAACTCTTATGCGAACACGCGCTCATAAACCTTTGTACTTCTCAGCTGACAGAGTTGCTACAGCGCCCTCAAATGGCATTATACGTCTTCCTCAGAACATCGCACATTGGGAGAATCTCGCGCTGATGCATGTGAAATCGTTGCATGGCGCTTTCTCACTCGTCTTTCTGAACGTGAAGCAGTAAATTTTTGTCTTTACGAGATCCCTGACTCTGATGAGGATCACCAAGAAGAAGAGGCCAGTAATGGTCACGTCGGAGCAGAGGAAGCTGGAGAGCACGCTCCTCTTCTCTCCCATGTTCGCAACATTGACAACCGTCGACGTGGTCCTGGCCCTGCTGGAAGCAGCATGAAGCGGAATCAACTTCTAAGTTCTCTCTCCCGCTTGACAATGACATCCGATGACGAGGACAATGAGGATGACGATCCAACATCATCTTTTAAGAACTTGAATGCTCTCGAGATTGCCGCCATTGCCGATGCCAAACGCTTCCTCAGTCAGCACATAGTACAGAAGATCATCACCGCTATATGGAGCGGCGATATCGTCTTTTGGGACAGTTTATCGGTGCACTCAACCAAGAAGGTCCGGTTCTATAACCCTAGGACAGCGGACCCCTTTTCTCGGTTGCGTGTGCCCAAATATCTCAAGTGCTGGGAGGTGGTGTTCTTCTGCTGTTTCCTCGCCCTGTATTACTCTGTTCTCATTGTGCGAGACGAGTCCCGAATCACCATCCCTGAGGTGATCCTTTTCTTCTGGATAGCGGCCTTCTTCTACGATGAACTTAGCGAGTGGCTCGATGCAGGCTCCATCTTTTATGCCACAGATATCTGGAATTTGTTTGACATGATCATGATCACTATCGGGTTTACTTTTGCGATCCTGCGTAAGGAGCACAGTTTCTGTAAAGTAGAATACGCTAACTGATAACAGGTACTATTGGTATCCTCCAAAACAAACCTGAGTTGAGTGACCTGGCATTTGACATTCTGGCGCTTGAGGCCCTTTTTATGATTCCTCGCATCTTTTCCATCCTGAGTCTAAGCCCAGCTTGGGGTACACTGATACCTTGCTTGAAGGAGATGGGTAAGGACTTCTTCAAATACATGGTACTCGTTGTTGTCGTATACTGCGGCTTTCTGACGACCTTTTCGCTCGTTGGCCGTGATGTCTTTGCATTCAAGTCAATGGCTTGGATTTTGACAAAGATATTCTACGGCTCAGCACCCATCGGCTTCGAGGTGATGAACCAGATCGATCCATTCTTTGGACCGCCTCTGATGATTATGTTCATCACACTTTCTAGCTTCCTGCTGATGGGTTCCCTGACTGGTATGCTTTCCAACAGTTTCTCGCGGGTTATCACCCACGCTAAGGAGGAGTACCTGTACGTGTACAGCGTCTATGTCTTGGAGGCGTCGACTAGCAACCGACTCACCCATTTCTATCCTCCCTTCAACCTGCTTGCTCTGGTCATTTTCCGACCTTGGCGTCTGATCTTTGCGGCGGACGAGAGGTTCCGTGCCGGGCGTATTATGCTCCTCAAGGCTACTCATTGGCCTATTGTTAGCATCATCAAGCTGTATGAATTGTACCGCAAGCCTGGAGCTCTGGAGGACGAATTCGCAGGGTTCAAGGGCCCGTCGCACTCTTCTAGGCGCAACGGTAGACAGGCGATTGCTCCGAAGCGATCTACATCCACTGTCGGTCGCCAGGCTCTTACATCTCCTAGAGGGCGAACAAATGGTCAAACTGCTGAGCAGCGTGAGGATGATATGGATGCCCCAACTGCCGTGGAGGTGCACCTTAATGAGCTGAATCGCAAGATTGACCAACTCACTGCGGTTGTTCTGGCGATGCAAGAGAAACAAGCTGGTGGAAGCGGCGGTGGAAGCTCAGATGCGAGTGGCACCGCCGCCTAACTGCGGTTCTTCCACGATCGGGTCGGTCCGTTGAAGCTCTTGAACATTGGGGTTCTTAGACACAGAGCCTCTTTCTGCACGGGTCTCATCGGTCGAGGTCAAGAGTGGGTATGTCAACAGAGGGGCCGGCTACGAAGCGTTCCAGAAGTTTTGGTGTGATGTGGAGAGTGGCAGTGGAGAGGCGGAGAGCAACGGCTCTGAAGATCAGCTATCGCTGTGGAGATAAACTTTCTGTTAAACCACAAGATAAAAGACCCCAGATCTGGGCCTTTTCCTTGAGGATACTTGGTTTTGACCTGTTTGTATTGTTCTATACCTTTATTGGAGTTGATTAGCATTAGAATGATAGCCTAAATCGCATGATTACGAAGATTCTTCTTGCATTTTGCCATATACTACGAACACTTGAGATCAAAGGATCAAGCTGTGATGAGAAAGCCAACGGGACTTCCTTTTAGCATGGATTACCTTTGATATCCGCATGCTCTGTGGGTTATCGGTCGATAACAAAAGTCTAGTGATGTTCTACGGGGTTTCCTTTTACTTAAAGCCGTCATATGCCGTTGCAGATCCAATTGACATGTTCTACAAGGGGCAGACTCGTCCCTGCATACCGACTAGCTCAAACTGCTAGCTTGAGCCGCAGAGCCTTGGACCACGATAACCGACAAGATTGGTTCAGGAATAGAGTGCCCGGTGAGCGGCAAGCGTCGGCGTGGGGAAGATCGCGTGTAAGTCAAGTCAAAGGTCACAAGTGAAGGGTATTGCGGGGAGGATCAGTCCAGTTTTCGAGAATATCTTTGGTTCAATGGGCGGTCAGACTATTGGATTCGGAGTGGTTTTGCTATGGAGTTGATGTGTGTTCGGTTTGTGATGGAAGTTTTGGTGTTTGGTTAGCTTAAGCGGGTTCTGGTGGGTTACACGATACCTCTGCTTTTGACACACACATACATACAACACATAGACACTCTGATTGAATCAATTCACCCGGATATATGTAGTCATAATTAACTTTAAAACAATTATATAAATGAATGTAAATCCTCTACTATCCGCGACAAACCGGCAACGTAGAAACTCGGCACCGGGTCCGAACGGTCCGCCGATCTCGGCGCCCCGGGAGTCAGTCCTGGCCCTGACAGAACGAACTTTCTTTCGTATCAGCTCTCGTCCATATCAAATCGGGGGGTCCAGGTAGTGGGGGATCGTTTAGCTTTAGTTACAGCAGCCCACTAAGGGATTTGCTTCGGGGTTTACAACCGTTCGTTCGTCTATCCTATCCCATGCTCATGCCCCTAGCTGTTATTTTTTTCTCTTCCTCTGCTCCGACCTAGCTTTGTGTTCCTGTTTTATTCTTCCCCAGCTTACTTCCTCTTCCTCTCTTTTTCCTCCTCCCGTCATATTGTAAGAAAGTTTTACGACAAGCCAAGAGAAGGATTACTGTTAGGAATAAGAGATCATGAAGGACTCTGATGCGCCAGCCCTGGCTCTGGCCGGGACAACTACCCCCGAGCAAATCACCGCCAACAAAAACACATGGAACACCAAGAACCTGACATCACGACTCGGCGCCGATTTCCTTTCCGCTGCGAGCGCAGCCTCCATGGTTGCGCCTCTCATTGCAATTATCGACCGGTAAGGTCCTCTCCGAATCATGTTTTTGTTTGCGCAGAGACATGACCGACATCGCAAGAACCTTCAAAAACTGACTGACATCATGACAGCTCCATCATGGAAAACGCTTCAGGCGCAAACACCCTCGCCAACTCAGTCAAATCCTCGCTTCGAACTCTCTTCACCCGCCCTCACACCATCCTCTTCTCAAAACCCACCGCGCTCATCTTCTGCCTCTACGGCGGAACATATCTCACCGCCAACGCCGTCGATACCTCGTTTTCCACAGCCAACAACAAGCCCGCCTCGAGCGTCACCGCCGGAACGACCAAATTCGCAGCTTCCAGCGCTGCAAACATTGGTGTCTGTATTTACAAAGATCAAGTCTTTGTGCGCATGTTTGGTCCTCCTGGCGTTGTTCCTAGACCCGTGCCTCTTGCTTCATACGGTCTTTTCGCGCTGCGCGATTGTATGACCATCTTTGCTTCATTCAACGTTCCTCCTCTGCTAGGTCCTTACCTGGACTCCAAGTTCTCAGAGGAGATCAAGAAGAAGGTATCAGGACTCTACGCAGCGCAATTCATGGCGCCAGCTATGGTGCAGTTCATTTCCACACCGATGCACTTATTCGGTCTTGACCTCTACAACCGTCAAGCAACTGGACCTGGCGGCGCAGTGGTATCTCTGCGCGACAGACTAGATCTAGTGCGCCGAAACTGGTTCATCAGCTCCGTTGCGCGAATCTGCAGAATTGTTCCTGCGTTTGGAGTGGGCGGTGTCGTCAACATGAAAGTGCGCAAGACCCTCATGACCAAGCTGGAATAGAAAAGAGATCGCTCCCAGCCGCTGACATCACATTCTCACGTCAACACCCTAACGACGGGTATGACTTCATTTTACCGATTTTTGGTTTCTGGTTCCTGGCGTTTTCAGTTACGCGGCTGCGTAATAAAATGGTTGCATTTTGTTTGTTTGATCCTGTAACGGTTCACGGCATTTGGGGTTGGTTGATGTTGCATTTCATGGTTTCAAGGATGGCGAAATGCACAAAGAGCATACGACGATGATTCACTGTCCATGATAGACTTTTAGAATATAGACGGGCTGACTGCGTATAAGAGTCAAGACTGACACGGCCGACTTATACATGAAAAGAATACAATTACCACAACATGGATGAGTCTACGATGTGAAGAAACCGGATTACATCAAGGTTCACACCAAGGCCAGGAAAGTCAATTGAATTGTCGCTTTCATTCATCACGCATATGCGCTCATCATGCTTTCCACTTCCACCTCGACCTGCACTCGAAGTGCTCCTGACTTGCTCACGACTTGGCTACTCGCAATTCTGCGGTATCTGCCTTTTGCCATCCTATCTTCACCACAAACTCGGCTTGCTGAGCTTATTTCTACTGCGCCTCGATGGCCTTGAAACCATGCCTACTCTGACCATCCCCTCCACATTGTGCTGCATAGAGCCTGGCCACATCTGCCTATCCTCGGTTCCTACTTTGAACACCCTCCACAGGCCTAGTCAACCTTCGGTGAGGAACTAACGAAAAATAAAAGTAAAAGGAAAAAAGCACTGAGCTCAGTCATGTGATATCAAACGGCACTCCAACGGCCGGACATCTGCCATAAGGTAAAGATGTCAAAGAAGAAAGTACACAAAAAGGGGTAAAAGGGCAAAAGAAGGGGGCATTGCATGCCCAACGAAAGACAACGAACGTCTGGTACACTGAACGTAAAGGCTTTTGCACGTCCAGCTAATAAAATGGTATCAAAGAAGCATCAAGTTCCTCGCCGACGTGTCGTCATGAATCCGCACAAACTAAAACAAAATAAATAAAAAAGGGAAGTAGGCGTGTCGTCCGTTGGGGACTCATAAAATATTGTAGATCCGTCAGTCGAAGGGGAAAACGCACGTCATCAAGGTGCCAGGCTCTGTACTGTAGGGCAAGGGTTCGGGAGGGGCCAGAATATACAATGTCGGTCCAGATGCTGCCCTCGTTGGTGGAGTTTTAACTCTCAACTTAGATCCGGGTACTCGAGTAATGCAACCAAGCTGAAACACCGTCGTCGTCAGCTAAGTCCAGGAACGGAACTCATACAGCCTCCACGTAGAGAAGAAGCTTCTCGTTCCGTTGAAGAGCAAAATCGAGATCGTTGTCGCTGATCATGTTGAGTTTATCTCCTGAAGGTTCATCCTTGTAGAAGAGCTGGACTTCCTCATTGGCCGGAACCTTCAGGCGATCACAGATCTTGTCGTAGAGAGCCTGGAATGAGATATCGGTTGGTACACGAATGGCGATGAGATCACCATTGAAGTACATCTTAATCTTCATAGCGGATGCTGGTTGTGCGGGAGGCTGCATGCCTGCGCCGCCTAGTGAGGCTTGTGAAGGCTGTGACAAAGAGGATGGTTGTCTCTGCATGTCAGGGTGCTCTGGCGCCCCATATCCACCATTCAGATGGTTCTGCGACCCACCAGCCGGAGATTCTGCAGACATTTGAGAGCCTTGCGACAGACGGTACTCATCTTCGTTGTCGTTGGGGTCGATTTCGTAATCTCCTTCACGAGGTGCAAAGAACTGTCGGACTAGGTTACACCTTGAGATGTAATGGGGTTGGTTGAGCATGTTCTTCACGTAGGCATCCAGGTTATGCAGTCGTCCTTCAGTAATGGCATCTGTGACATAGTTGACGGGACCGGGCATGTATGGCAAAGTACGCTTCTGTGTCCCTGTGTTGCCAGCCTCGGCCGGGAACTCAGTGAGGAGAGCAATTTGGAAATCGTAAAAGTCCTCGTAGTAGCGAGAAAGCTCCCATTGTCGTCCATCTTCGAGCACGGCTTCGATAACGAACCAGTACTTGTCCTCGGCAAAACAGTATCGTGGTATACGTGCCTCGAGAGGTGCATGGAGAGGAGCCGCGGGTTTTTGCATATGGCTTTGCTGAGGTGATTGCTGTTGAGATGTTCGCGGCTGACTGGCGTATCCTTGCGGCTACATAGATATTAGTTTCCTCCTTGACTAGAAATGGCATATGATATACACTTACTGCGCCGTTTTGTGAAGGTTGTCGGGAATGCTGCTGTTGCTGAATACTCATACGTTCCATCCCCTGCTCAATCCCTTGTCCGGGTTGACCAGGAGCACCTGAGTCGAACTTGCCCAAGGTGATGCTGCTGTTCTTGTATTCGGCGGCCATCTTCTTCCATTCTTCCACCTTGGGAACACCAGCACGCTTGATCGCATCTCCCGGGTTCTGAATCGCTTTGTCGCTTGCCATATCACGAATTTCGATGAATGAAACGGGAATCAATCCAGGACCGCCCAGTCGACCTATGGGCTTGGCGACAAACCACTCAGGATTCGATTGGGCAATGACAATAATGGCCTCACCAGCCTTGGCCTCCAACTCGTCTGCCCTTTCGGCGGCGAAGTCGTACATGACAATTCCGTAGACCATCGCACCCGACTTTCCGATTGATTTAGAGTTGCGCTGATGACCTGGTTGGAATGCAGCATTGGTGGTAGGTGATATTACGGCTGGCGCAGGATGCATTGCTGGCGATTCGCTGTATCCGGAATCATGGTCGGGGTTTTTGGTTGGGACGGGAGGTTGACCACCGTCGGACTGCGCACTATCTCGCTCGGTTCGGCCCAGTGCTTGGAAGAAGGTGACAGGCACGAGACCTCTAGCGTCAGGAAGAGCTGGGTTGCATGCTTCGTACCAGTCGTCATCGTCTTCTCGGCCGATAACGTGGAAAAAGTCGCCTCTCGAAAAGCTGAGTTCTTGGCTGGATCGAGCCTCGTAATCGTAAAGCGCTCGAATGACCTGAAAGTTGAGTTGAGCATCAGCATTTGAGCTTCAAGATTGATGTCCAGTTGGCCGTGAAACCATGGCGGTGCCCAAAGTGGCAAACCGGTTGGAGTACTATTGAGGCTTGTGGTTTGCGTGGGAGTGGGAGGCCACCAACCTTCTTTGGAGGAACAATGGCGACAGCCGATTTGGGAGTGACTGGCCCTTTGTCCTTGTCACCTTTGATCGAACGTCGAAGAGCCTGTACGAAGCGCATTACTGTTAGCTTTTTGAATCGAGTATTGCAGAGCGCCAGCAAAGGCGACGCAAATAATTAAGTAACGACGAGGAGAGCGAGAGCGCCTTGCACGAGTGCAGTCGAATGCGGCGGGGGAGGGGGGCAACCCAGGCAGTGAGAAGGAGATGAGGATAACGCCTTGAGAGGCACAAGAAGTTGGACGCAAAGCACAACATGATGATGACCTGTAATGAGAGGCATGAACGACCGAAAAGGGCAATGACGAACCTTCATTTTTGTGTAACCGAATGCCTCCTGGGCAGTTGCAAGTTGGGAAGTTGTGAATCGCTCGAAGGTGGAGGTTGTAAAAAAAGGACCAAGAATTGAATATGGATCGCAAGAACGACCTGAGTAAGGTAGAGACGAACTGAACTGGACCGGACCCGATGGGAACACGACGGCGGGCTGGGCTACCTTATTTCGATCCAGGCCGATATTGGTGTAAGGCAAGGTACAGGTACAGGCTGCCTTACCTTAGTAACTGCACTGTACCTAACCGCTGAGCCGGGCACGGGCAGCGGTTGCAGCGAAGTGGGGGTGGGAAGGACCCTCGAGGGAAGGTACCTTACAGTGAATGCCTGCCCCAGGTCACACTGCGCAGGGGGAAAAAATGGGTTGGAGCAGGAGGGATGGACGTTTAGTTGAGTCCCGTCGAGAAGTTGGGCTGCGAAGTACACGCCAGGGGGGCGCTTCCACTTGAGGTCAGTGACTGAGGTGTACAGATACTTGTACAGTACTGTATTCCGTTATTTGCGTTGCGCTCTGTTCAGGTGGAGCGAAACGTCGTGGAAGCGATTGTGTAATGGTCGACAGCTTCGAAAGAGATTTTTGAAAATAAATTGTAAGGAAGGAAGAGAGATTCGATTCGGTGGCGAGTTAAAGGGAGAAGATAGGGTTTTGTCTTCTCGTGGTTTTGATTTTACCTTTAACTTTTGCTTCTTTCTACTCTTCGCAACAACCTGATGACTTGGGTTTGGTCCTCCCGTATAAACCTGTGACTGATCGGATTTCGGATGTTGAGAACGTCAGTGCATCAGTGACGCGTTGTTTCGTGAGAGATGTAGAAGAAAAAAGAAGGGCTCGTTTTGAATTCCTTTTGATCAACAATGCAAAAGAATTATATGCAACCCTCTTTCTTTCAAGTTGAATCGCGCGGACTGAACAAAAAGGCAGAAAGAGATGGATGAATGAACGCCGCCCCCAGATTAATTAGGTACCTCTACACTTGGAGGTGGGGTGATTGATTTGATGGATGGAGGGGTCAGAAATGACAAACTTGGCATCTGCCAGAGACGCGGGTCTTGTATAAGTGGGAATGGATGAGATTGGAGGTTGGGTAGAGAGAGAGAAGAGGCAGCGAAAAGAAGAAGAGTTCAAGAATCAGAGAATCAGAAAAGACAAGAGAATGCGGGAGTCGTACTTTGATCACAAATTAATAGACAACATGATCAACTTGGTGGATGGAGCTTGTTGGTGGTCAGTAACCAGTAGATAGAGCCATCAGTTCCTAATCCATCCATGGCTTTTGAGCTTTGACAAGCTTTTAAGAGCTACCTCCAGCAACGGTCTATGTTTGAGAATGTGTCATAGCGACAAAATATCAGGTGAAGCTATTGCACTTGTCTACCGTAGTCTATCTAGTCTGAAGTTTTTATAATTGCCAAGAGCCATGTTAGGCCTTACTGTAAAGGCGCTTCAGCTCTTCACCACTAAAATGTCAGTATCCAACCCTTGTCCATCCTCAACCTCATAACTGCCAATTACACTACACCATTCGGCGCTTCGAGACAATTATACTTAGCAAGAGGGCACGAGATCTACCACACATATGCAGCATTCTACACAGCAATGCCCAAAATATCGCATCTACAGGCAGCCAGCATCCGCTTACAGAACCAATCCCTATCGTATCCTACCATCCAACCCCTCATGACATTCAGGAAAGGGATGCCATCACAAAAGTGCCCTCGACTCGACTCAACTCGGGCCAACCGCTCGACCCTGTTCTCGTCTCATTCCTTTTCGCTCATCCCCGGGTCATGGGTGCTGTCAAATTAGCCAGGGATACTGAGTGGATTCGTTGATTACAGCCCAGCCCAGCCTAGAGACAAGAGCCCCTCATCTCTTCTCGTCCAGTCTCTTCCTCTTTATACGTGCCAGCTAATTAAATCAAACTCGAGAAATTTCCGGGCAGCTAGAGACTAGCTGGAAGAAACGGGGAACTCGTCGCGTGTGGCAGGGATGCTTCGTCATGCAGGGGGGCCACGCATCGATCGCACCGCATTGATTGCTACTCTACAAGTACGGATACCTGTAACTGACTGGCCTTCTAGAAATCACCATGCCAGAGACTCAAGGATCATGCACAATTTTTCACACCATGTTGCAGAACCTCGTTCTTTTTTTTCCCGCTATTGATGTCATCATATATCCTCGACAGCATAGGGTATATGTGTTCGGCATAATGGAAAGGCTTGGGTCTTGACTCAATTCAAGACAGCCTCGATACGGAATGCATAAAGACACAACCATCTGACGCCGGATGCTGGTGGTCCAGTCTCTTGTGTTTATGCAAGCGACAACCGCGTGCTCGATTCTTCAGCGTTTGATGAGAAGTCGGTGCTGATAAATCCTTATGAAAGGGTCTCAGCATTACAGAAGGAAGGATAGAGTTCAACAGAAGCAATGATATGTTCCAAATCCCGAGGATTCATCCATTGTACTCGGGATAGCGTTCCATGTCATCACTCAACTGCACTTCTACGGACGGAATCATCATGTCTTCCAAGGTTTCCCACGCGACATGTTAATCTATGAAAGCCATGGCCATGCCATGATTCAAATGACCCATGCATGCCCTGTCGAGTTTCAATTAATCCACCGGAAGCCATCCCCGCCATCGTTCATCATGGCGCCGTTTGGTCTGCGGATACCATAATCTCGAGTGTCAATCTCCCGTTCGCTTCGACTGACAAACGACCTTGCTGGTTCATCACCCGCGGAACGTCTCGCATGATGGCATGTGTCGGCTCTCAAGACAATGGCCTCTGCATAGACATCAAGCGTAGGCGAGAATGGCGTCTGACAGTCTGGCTGAGCAGATAGCCCTTGCTTGATGAGCCAAGACAAGGTCCGCTGCTCATCCCGACGCTTTGGCACTCCCTGTTTCAATATTTTCTAAAGTTTTTCTCTCAAGTGGTCCTGTGTTTCTTCTTACTGCAGGGGGTTGTTATTTTCAATTGCAGCCCAGGTTATCGTGGCCTGAACTCACTTTCAGCTAAAAGATCAAGTCACACTTACAGACAGGTATTTATTTACACATCACCAGCTTACATCCATCTAACCATCAATCAACCACTTCTCAGTGCAAATATATATTATAAAGAGTCAACGGAAAATCAATAGTCTTAGCATAGTAAAAAGAGAAAAAGATATTAATCTTCTAAAGTAACAGTATACACTAGGTACCATCATCAATACCTACCTAACATCAAAAAATACAAAAAATGAGAACGCACACCTTCACTCCTCCCACGCAGGGAGTTGGCTTGGGTCGCTATACGCCGGGCTTATCTCCACAGGCCACTACCAAAGGCCATAACACAGTGATGGGAATTTAAAGTCTTCCCAAGACAGGTTGCATTCTAACCAGTAAAGGCCAGAAGCAGACCGAAGTCAGAGCGGATGCCACGCAGTGGCTTCAACGCAGATTTTCGCGCGGCGCGTTGGTCAGGTACAACGCGCCAGAATATTCGGTGGGTGGCATCGGAAAGTACGACGCCGTGGAAAGCCAGAGGCCCCATCAAGGCATAGCAGTCCGGCCAATGGTCGACGGTGTCAACCAATTGGAAAGTTTCGGTGATTTCAACAGTTATTTCAACACAGTAGTTCCACACACGGATGGTGGGAAAATTGGTAGTAATTATACGGGATTCGAACGGTGGCGCGTGCCTCGAAAGGCACAACACTGAAAAGTGTTTCATAACCGCTTTTGCAGTTAACCGCCGTGCCAACGAGCGAAGAGGGGCGTTCTCGAAGGAAATCGACAAAAAAACAGCTTATATAGGCAAGTGGATACAGAGCAGGAATTACTCCACAATCAATCATTCTGTAATTAAAGTCTGTAAAGTAGCAGAGCTTCAATTCAAGACTCTGAAGGCATGCATTCATTCTAGCAAGATATATTGGCAAACAAGCTGAGGAAATTGTATCAATTGAATTACTTAAAAACTATCAACCCATAACTCCATAGAACTCCCATCACAACTACTTCCATACCTGTTGAGGCGAGTGTGTAAAGACAAGGCCCAGCGACAACAATTGTCCAAGCTCAGCAACAAGCCATCTATCCACTGACCTCAACAGGACAAGAAAAGCATGTTGACGAAAGGCATTTGTACGTTTGCATCCCAAGCAAATCCCTCATATCTAGAACCCTTTCCATCCATCCAATTTTGTGAACCCAAACAAAACTGTCGCCTCAGTCGTTAGACTGGTATGCTGGTATCGAGGCTACGGTTAATTTTTAAACCCCGAGGTAAAGCAGCATAGTATGAACTAAGAACATGCTTTACCTAGGTTGTCGCAGAGTAGAATGGCAAGAAATTCGATGCCACCTAAGCAGAAATAGGGTATCAAACGCCGGAGTCGTATCTACATGAATGATAAATCACAAGAGTGAAAGCATCATCATGTGTCGTCGAAGAACATAACGACGGAACAGTCTCAATCAATGAGACATGGGTGAAAGCCGCATTGAGAAAGAAAAGAGAAAGAAGAGAAAACCGAAAATGCAAGACACGGTCTAGATCTGACCCTTGATATCAACTTTTTGGAATGCTGAGCTACGCGCACCCTCGAATAGAGAACCGGCTTTGCCAGTCAGGAATGCAATGTAGTCTGTTCGGTCTTCCAACAAGTGTTGACCTTGCTGATCGATGATAAACTGGGCTGCATCAGCATCGGACTCGAAACCGAGTTCCTCAGTGATGAAACGAAGCTTGACATCTGGCTTGTATCTGGAAAGAAGTTAGTAAATGACTCATCGACGACCAAGGATTCAGGAAACTTACGCTTTGCAAATATTGCACAATGCAGCAAGCCGCTCTCGAACGACAAACATGTCCATAAGATATGCGCCCATGTTAGGGGTATCCAAGTAGAGCTGGAAGAACTTATGATAGTTTCCCAGTGCCAAAGATGATCGCACATTCAGTGCATGCTTAATCGGCTTCTCCTCCTTCTCTGCTGTAGTTAGATCTGCCAAAGTGTCGTTCAGGCCAGTTCGGTTGGCGGTGTGGATAAAATACAAAATGCGATACGCCTTGAATTCAATGGGGTTGCCCTTCAGGCCCATCCCGTACAGTGATCGTAACTGGGTCTGGCACTGATTATACTCACCAATATCCCCCTTTTCTAAGGCAATTCGCGCATGAATTTCATAAACAGAAACAGTAAAGTCGTTCTTGATATGTTGCACAGTCAAATCTTGTCTCATGGATTTGAACTGGTCACAGATGTACGAGTAGTTGCTCTCACGCTTCCACTTCTTCTTGAGAAGATCAAGTGTCTGGCGCAGAATACGTTCAGGTCGGACCTTGGCCGGAACTGGAGGAGCGGTAAGACGAAGATACTTCTTCTCCAGTACCTCGCAAGTGCCGACGATGGGTCCAGATGATGGCGGAGGCGGGCTGGGCGATCGGAGCGACTTGTATTCGTTTTCGAAGCGACGTTTGCGTTTGTTGGCTTCCTTCTGGAACTTACTTGATTTAGGGAGGGGCTCGTCCATGGAAGTACGCTTTTCGGGAGAGGAGAAGGAAACACGGTCTTCGAGCGAAGATCGAGAGTTAGTACGCCACGGTGGCTGGGAGTTGTCATTACTGGCAAAATCGGTAGATTTCCTCTTCTTAGAGTTGATAGGCACTTGGAAACTTTGCTTGGTATTCGCGTCACGTTCGGCCTTCACCAAGGCCTGGGGAAGAGGCATGTTGTCCCAGTCGAGTGTATACAATGTGCCGTTGGCCTTTGCGGTGCCGATGGTGTCCTTAAGCTTAGCTTCGACTTCCGCGCGAGCCACAGTCGGTTCATCGTTTTGAGGGAGGAAAGATCGTTGAACATAGCTCCGAACAGATTCGGGCCAGTCTACTTTAGATTTGGCCTGCTCTGGCGTGGCGGTTGCACCATTCACGGGCGAAGAAGACATTTGGGGTTGCACAGGGGGCGGCGGAGGTGCGTAACCAGCGTAAGGAGCAGGCGGGGCTGCGAATTGATTGAATCCTTGACGAACGGCGACGGGGATGAAGGCAGGATCTGCGTTTGATGTCAGGCTTGTCGAGCCAGGATAAGAGTTTGCGGATGAGTGATGAGATGACTTACTCGTCGGATAGGCGTAAGATGGTGTTTGCTGGGTCACGCTCGGCGCTTGCTGCGCTGACCAAGATGGCATCATTGCGTCGAAATGCTAGCGGTGCGAGGGGTTAGTTTCACGGAATAAGTTGGGGAGAAATGATGATGCCAGGCGTCAAATAATAATGGCAGAGCAAGGGGGGACTCGGTGGTTGAATTACGTGTGGAGGTTTCTTTGTGAGGTTATTTTCTCGGTTCAGGCAGGGCGGTGGCGGTGTGGTCCCTGCTCACTCCCGGAAGAACTGTGATCCGGTATTGCGCTTAAGGCTGGTTAAAGGCAACTCCCACTGGAAGCTTATCGCCAAGTGGGGCCGCCAACCCTGGAGGGGCCGATCAACTCTCGCGTGCCTTGGAAGACATCACTCGACATCTATCAAAGGACTTCATCTTTTGGGCCAGTGATTCTATTCAGGATTTGAAGCAATCAAAGAGACTGATTCTTTGTTTTGTGGTTTTTTGTTGTACCAGAATCATACCTTGTTTGTGTTCTAGCGCCTGTTTGCTGCAAGCCATCTTCCACTTGCATCATCGTTGTTCCATTCATCAACAACCATTCCAGTCCTACTCGAATTCCTCTGATTTACTCCAACCTCCATGACGGATGTTTCTGAAACACATCGACCTCACTACCGCACTACGGCCCTCTTATCTCCCTGATGAGGTGCTTCTCTTTGTCCAGGACAACGTCGGTTTGTATGAGGGGTAAGTTGTTTGTTAGCGGGGCGTATTGGAATGTGAGTTAACAAAGACATAGCAAGTTCAAGCTTCCCAATCAGCAGAATGGACAGGTTTACTTGACTTCACATCGAGTTTGTTATGTTGATAAGAAAGAACCTCGAACACAGTCGGTGGCGTTGGATCTGAAAGATGTAGAGCGCTATGAGTTCTACGCCGGCTTTCTCAAGTCATCGGCCAAGGTAACTCTGATACCAAAGCCACCCAAACGATCATATCACAATCGTGGCATATCGAATGCATCAAGCTCACAAAGGAACGGATCCCCTGCGCATTCTGAATCTGGGTACCGAGCACCTCCTGAGCCTCCAACTGTGACGAGTGCAACCTGGGTCTGCACAATATGCAGTTTCTCAAACCCAGTTCCCTCCAACTTCGACCCAACCTCTGCCAATGCGCATACACCTCTACCTCCTTGTCTAGCTTGCGGTATCAAACCCACTTTGGCTCATGTTTTGAAAGCTGCAATCTCTGGTGCGAGTAACCGTTCAGCTGCCACGCCAGCTTTAGATTCACCGCTTCCGCTACGACCGGGTCAGTCTGGTACACGACCTCTTTCGGAGAATCTGGATCAATCACCGAACTCCAGTCAACCTGATGTTTCCAATGGCTCGAAATCATCTGCATCCTTCCAATGTCCTCGTTGCACTTTCAGCAATCATCCCTCTCTAATGACATGCGAAATGTGCGGTGCGTCTCTGATATCCGAGAATGTTCCATCACCCATTCAACAAAGCTCAGCAGCCGACACAGTTAGGACCGACTCTCCAGGCCCTGTCCTTGATCAAAGCAAGAGCAACAAAAACGGAAGTGATACCCCTGAGTGCGTCAAGCTTTCCTTCAGGAAGGGAGGCGAGAAGATCTTTTTTGAGCGGCTAAAAGGCTCGATGACACAGCGCAAATGGCTACTCCGAGATGCTCCCCCAGCTCCGAATAGTCGAGCTGCGGACGAAGGACCAAACGATGGAGCCAGTGGTAGTTCAGGGGGGCGAACGAAGGGCGTCGGTATTGCTGGACTAGAACAGCTGGGTCTTAGCATGCGCAAGAACAACGAGCTGCTCATTGGCAGCGCCTTTGAGGATCTCGAGGCCCTTATGTCATCTGCTAAGGAGGTGATTGCTCTTGCAGAACGGTTCGCGCGACAGACAAACAATGGTCAAGGTAATGCTTCAGCTGAAGAGAATGCCATCTTGGCAGAGTCGGCAAGCCAACTTGGACTGGTCACAACAAAGGACATTGTGGGTGGTGGTGGTTCCGAGTCCCTATATCTGTCAGAATTGGCAAGGAATTTGGCTGAATTTCTGACTGATGACTCGAGAGGTGTGCTCAAAAAGGCTGGTGGCATTATAACTCTTGTTGATCTATGGGCCATGTTCAACAGAGCTCGAGGCGGTGTCGAGCTTGTCAGCCCAGCAGATTTCGAAAAGGCTGCCAGGCTTTGGAGCAAGCTTAAGCTGCCTGTCCGCCTGCGCACTTTCCGCAGTGGTGTCATGGTTGTCCAGAGTCGTGAACGTACCGATGGAACTACTGTAAGAGCTATACTCGCATGGTTGCGAGATCTTCACGAGTTCCCACCGGATCGTGAGGTGGCATGGGACTGGCAGCAGTTTGGTCGTGGAGTGACTGCCCAAGAAGCCGCTGAGCGCTTCGGTTGGAGTCTCGGTGTTGCAGAAGAGGAACTGCTGATGGCCGAGGAGCGAGGGGAGTTGTGTCGTGAAGAGGGATTAGAGGGACTCAAGTTCTGGGTGAACTATATCAACGAGGGTGAACATAAGAAACACAGGACCCAAGCCCAGAAGGACAATGATGAAGTCATGAAGGCGTTGAAAGCAAGCGGGCTTTTATAAAAACGCGTATACCGCACTGGATCTTACAGCGTAGACTTTTCTCGAGCGTTTCACCACAAATCTAAAGAAAGAATTCGATTCGTGCGATGCACGCGGGTATCAGTTTTATTAGAGTTGCATATATATATGTACACCCATGCGAGTCCCCTAACTCCGTTTATATTTTCATATTTTCAACCTGAACTCCATACCCCGATTTTGACCATATCATCAAACAACAACTGTCCTTCTAGAAACCCAAATAGCCATTGATCACACGACAACGTGGGTAGACATATGTTCCACAGCCTCTTTGATTGTGCGCAGCATGCGCTGATTGACGCAGAAAGGACACCTCAATGGCCTCTCATCCCTAGTGACAGGTGTTTCTGAGGCTATCGGAGTGAGGGTGAGATCAGCACCCAAGTCATGCGCTGGTGTAGTCGTGAAGCGCTGGATTGGCGAGGCACGCGGCGCGGTAGGAGTGGTCATGATGTTATTCATTTGAAGTCCATTTCGTTCAGCACGCTCGCGCTCCTCGCGCACAAGCGCAGCCTGCTCCTCGGCGGCTTGCTCTTCCTGTTGAAGCTGGCGCAAAGCATTCTGCAAGACGACTTCAGGGTCATCGTCAGCGTATATAGGTTGATCTGGCTGAGGTGGAGGAATTGTTGGAGGATCGTGAGCCATCATGGGAGGCGGAGGAGGCTGTGGTGATTGTTGAGAGCCCGTCAATCTACGAAGGACTTCATCACGCACCAGTGCACATGTGCCGAGACTGGGTTCGATACCAACAACGCGTAAGACTTCTTCCTTGATCGCTCCCGGGCTTGTGTCTGGGGAAAGATTCATGAATCGGGGAATGCACTCGGCCAAGTATCCTATATCTTCGGCGGGATTTATTCCACCGTCACCATGGCGGCGTTGTCTCCGTATCAAAAGGCCATAACGCTTCTTGAAGCGATGAATCCAGCCGGGGGAGAATTCAGGAGGGTTTTCATCTTTGTATCGAGGTAGCTGGCTGAAAATAGTCTTTGCCTTTTCTCCCAACTCCTCATTAGTCGGCTGACGTCCTGAAGCCTGTACTTGTTGATACCAGATGAGAACCAGCTTTTCTACATCAGGCCAGTTTCCATAGCGCAGGCGTGAACCAGATAATTGCGGGTTGTCACTATCTAGGCGCGAGTATTTTGGTGACAA